>QLOJ01000587.1:0-23554 GCA_003313625.1 Tricholoma saponaceum
CACTGCAACCATAAATTACACCATGTGAGAACTTGGACATGACATGCACAGCAGTGGCCCTCTAGCACAAGTGAAGAGAAAGAATACATGTTGAAATCAGATAGATATGTAGCCCGAGGCACATTGAACCACGTTAAGCCAATGTTCCACGCAAATCATTTCTATGCTGTCCCGAGGCAGCGTTTTTGGATCTGCAGCATAGTTAACTACGCGGATAATCTGAACGAATGATAGGAGCGGGGCAGTGTATTGAATTATCTGCAACTGAAGTTCAACAGGAAGAGATTTCCACGAGGAAGACACTGAATTTGGTGAGATGGGGCTTGGGGCTTGCCAGCACACAGTTGAAAAGCCATCAGAAATGGGCACACATGTAGACTGGTCATCTGAAGTCTGAAACTCCTCATGCAGCACACTGCAATGTGGTGGCGTGACCTTCTGAAATGTATATGAAATAAGCGCAGGAGATTGGCGGCGGGAAGTGTAAAGCATGAGGACTCGGGAGAGTGTGAGAAGACGGAGAGCGGCATAGGGGACGGAGATTTCATCAAGCGTGTGATCAATACCAGACAAGGTGATGTTACGAAGATACCGTGATGGAGGGTAAAAGAATTGAAATGAAGAGAGAAACTGATCGCACAGTGTGGTGTTGAAACCAAGTGAAAGAAAACTGATACGAGAGCGACTGATAGCTGAGACGAAACGGTCCATGTTGTTATTGGATTTGGAGTGAACTTGATTCGTAGCCTGGTTCATATGAGCAACATAATGTATCAGAAGAGGTTCACAAAATGACAGGTCCGCAATACTCACATCAGCTAGACAGAGCGACTCGAGGAACTGGTTTCCATCCAGGTACTGTGAAACCAGATTCAATCCATTGATTGCAATCTTGGATGACTCCAAGCTCAATGCGTTGATCGGATCCTTAGGATATCTATCGAACAATACAGAGAACAAGGCACCTAGGTCGGTATCTTCAAGATCCTTGGATGAGAGCGTGAGATTGTCGACGGGAGATGGACCTAGAATTCTACGTGCTTGAAGGCGGAGGCTAGCGTTGTGACTGAGATACGTTCTTCTTGTGCGGTGAAGGCAGGAGCCAAAGCCTGGGGCGTGTTCGCACATACCACACGGGAAATGGTAGATGCTATGAGAGATGTCATTTCCCCAATTGCAGGATGTTATAATCAAAAAACTTCAGCATTGAAACAAATACAGATCGGTGTGTCTTCCCTTCGAAAAAAGTGGCGTATCATTATGTAGCTAACTCGCATTCCACGGGACAATGCGGGACCCACAACTAACTGCAGAATATTCTATTTCATACCTTTAATAGCGGACAATACCATACGTTGCCTTTTGTCCTGCATTTTTGGGTAAGCGTAGGATCGGGAAAACGCCACAGAAAGAGAAAATCATAAATACCTACCTATTAAGAGTTCTGCGATAGTATCCTCAATGGATTCCAAGGCCATCTCCAAGTCATCCACCGTACCCTCTGACTCACTGGCAGACACCTCAGTGCCCGCTGTTTTCTAGTCGCGAGTCACTGGAAGTTTTGAGGTGTGTCCGCAATGACTGTTGGATTTGCTGACTTGGAGTCTAGTCGAAGCAGCTGAAAATCTGCACATGGCCTAATGAAGGACGCAAATGGCCTGGGGGTTCCAACCCCATATAGTATGTATCCTATGGCGTTTGAAAAGCACAATAAATAAAGGTCAAAAATCATATGCCGCACAATTTGAAATAATGTGTCATCGAAATGCTACCTGTGGTCACTGGAATTAGTTAGCTTCGCTTGGTCACCTGAAATAGAAATATTGTTGCATACACTTGGGACGGGTGTGGGGTACCAAAGGGCCTTGTGTGGTGAATGTGTCGCAGCAATTTCAAACCAAGGGCCAAGAGTGGCTGACAAATTTATCACGTGCTCTTGGCGTTATGCCAATCAACGCCAAATAAACACGCCTCCGATTCGATTCAAGGCCAAACTTGAACGCTCTTACTTACATAGAATTCTCGAAATAGTCATACCGTCACCTGCCGCTTACAATAAAGGGTCACAACGTTGGGTGACCTTTAGTATTCCAACGCGCTATCTAGCTGTCCACTTCCTGCCGCTGTAGTATTTCGCGCCTGTACTGTGTTTGATCTTCGTGGACAGGTGAGCTGAGCACGAATCACGAAAGCTTGACGAGGATTGTTGAAAATTTGAATAAAGCTGGATTTAGAGTGCGTCTACAAGGCTTGTTCAATGACACCTCATTAATGGATTAATAAGAATTGTTTCTCATCAAGTTAGCTCACATCTGTGCGACGCTCACTACGTAACAGACGCCTCAAAATACATATAGGTCCTCCTAAGTACTCTCCCTCCGTACTATGCTGCATCTATCACATCAACGTGCTCTCCAAAGTCGACTTGATCGCACAGTATGGCGACCTGGGTGCAACCATTTCTAGCGATAATAGACTTCAATCTCGACTTCTACACCGAGGTTCAGGATTTCTCTAATTGAAGACTACAGCCTCGTAGGCTTCGAAACATTGGCGGTCGAGGTAATGTTTTTTATTTATATACACATCGCCTTCACGAACTTAACTACATCTTTATCCTTAGGATAAACACTCCATGCTTAACCTCACACGCGCTATCGATCGCGCCACAGGGTACGTCTTCGTACCCCCAGCAGGATCTACAGCTCCTCCAGGAACAATCGACGAAACCACCGCTCCCCCTTCCTCTCGTCCAAACACCTACGGATTATTCTCCAGTGCCGCCAGTAATCTGAAAGTCACAAGAAGTGATGTGCGAGACGTACAGGAGCGGTGGATTGATGCTCCAGAAGAGTGGGACGCGTATGAGAAGAAACAGTGGAGAAAGGAAGGAGAACTACTCCAAGAAGAGGCTGCATGGGGAATAAAATCAGGGAACGGAAAGAACCGCCGGGTTCTAGAGATATGGATATGTCATAGTGAATGCTGTGTTTTTCATTTTCGGCTTGGGCACATAAAATATTATCTCCCATATCTTTTGGAAGGATACGTATGGATTCGAATCATGAGAGTCATTATCTATCGTCTACCCGACTGCAGGATGTTACAATCGAAACATTTCAACATCGAACCAAATACAAATTCGTGTTTTCCCTTCACAAAAAAGTGGTGTATCATTATGTAGCTGACTCTTTTTTATTCCCGGGCCACAGGACAATGGAGAACCCACAACTCGAACCAGCTGCAGGCAGCAGAACATATTCTATTTCATGCCTTTAATAGAGGACAATACCATTCGAAGTTGCCTTTTGTCCTTCGTTTTGGGGTCCGGGAAAACGCCACACAAGAACTTGAACTGCATAAATACCTGAGTGTTCTACGATAGTATGGCATTCCTCAATACACTCCAACGCGATCTTGAGCTCGTACTACAATCCACTCGCTTGGCAGACATCTCAGTGCACGCTGCCCATTTGCCGCCAGTCGCGAGTCGCCATTCGAAGTTTTGAGGTGTGTCCAGAACGACTGTCGGGAAGTTGGATTCACTGACTCGGAATCAGGTTGAAGCAGCTAAAAAATTTCATATTGTTTAATGAGGACACAAATGAAATTCCAACACCATTGGAAATCATGGAACAAAATAACACTAGGAAGACGTACGTCCATTCTTTCCGAGATTCTATGTATCATCAGCACTCAATGCATATTGTAGTGTCCAAAAGAATGTTTGAAAACAAGTAAGCCCCCTACCCAAACTAGCACCATTGCTATGTTTTTTTGGCAATATTGCTCAATGATACCACAAAGTTTCAGACATTTACGATACCTCTGTAGTGCCACTATCACTACAACTGGAGATCGTGCGTACTTCAACTCGTTTGCAGGAGACAACTTCACACTGACTTGGGACAACCCTATACACTCTCCCAACTTCCCAACTGCAGGGATAAAGTGAAAGAGAACCAAAGCATCAATTCAAGTTCTACAACCATTAAAGGGGTTACTCAGCTAGAGAGTCGAGACTGCTCTTTTAAAATGTGGCCAAAGGGCCAGCTGCATGACATAAAATCGTTGCTTAGTATATCTTTCACTTTATCCAGGAGGATGAAATTCAGGATGTCCAGGAGCGCGTCGTGGTGTCAGTATGAGTCTTGATATATAAAGTTAGGATTGAGAAATGTGGTGAGGTCCCACTTATGGTTTTTGGAATCCAACTGAAGAGGCAAAACCAGTGTTACCAAAGGCATTACTCTCGCGGTTGAAATCCACATTGTCGGTGTTTTTGAGAAGTGGTCGGAAATATTAATGTACCAGTACTTGAACCCTTGTAGGTACTTACGATCAAGTACGAGTAGAGGTCATGTTAGTGTAGATGAAGGGAAAGAAAACAAGGTTGTCCGGATATAACTAGCCCGAGGCACATTGAACCGCGTTGAGCCAGTGTTCCATGCGAATCATTCCTATGCCATCGTCCGAAGGTAGCGTTTTTGGATCTGCAGCGTAGTTAACTACGCGGATAATCTGAACGAATGATAGGAGCGGGGCAGTGTATTGGATTATTTGAAACTGAAGCTCAACAGGAAGAGATTTCCATGAGGGAGACACTGAATTTGGCGAAGTAGGACATGGGGCTTGCCAGCACACAGTTGAGAAGGCATCAGAAATGGGCATGCATGTGGACTGGTCATCTGAAGTCTGAAACTCCTCATGCAGCACACTGCACTGTAGTGGCGTGACCTTCTGAAATGTGTATGAAATAAGCGTAGGAGGAGATTGGCGGCGGGAAGTGTAAAGCATGAGGACTCGGGAGAGTGTGAGAAGACGGAGAGCGGCATAGGGGACGGAGATTTCATCAAGCGTGTGATCAATACCTGACAAGGTGATGTTACGAAGATACCGTGATCGAGGGTAAAAGAATCGAAATGAAGAGAGAAATTGATCGCGCAGTGTGGTGTCGAAACCAAGCGAAAGAGAACTGATACGAGAGCGGCTGATAGCTGCGACGAAACGTTCCATGTCGTTATTAGATTTGGAATGAACTTGATTTGTAGCCTGGTTCATATGCACAACATAATGTATCAGAAAAGGTTCATAAAATGACAGGTCCACAATACTCACATCAGCTAGACAGAGGGACTCGAGGAACTGGTTTCCATCCAGGTACTGTGAAACCAAGTTCAATCCATCGATTGCAATCTCGGATGACTCCAAGCTCAATGCGTTGATCGGATCCTTAGGATATCTATCGAACAATACAGAGAACAAGGCGCCTAGGTCGGTATCTTCAAGATCCTCAGATGAGAGCGTGAGAGTGTCGACGGGAGATGGACCCAGGATTCTACGTGCTTGAAGGCGGAGGCTAGCGTCGTGATTGAGATACGTTCTCCTTGTGCGGTGACGGCAGAAGCAATGCGTGTATTCGCGCATGCCACACGGGAAATGGTAGATGCTGTGAGAGCACTTCTCGTAGCCCCAAGTACAGCATTTTGGGGGTCCCATTTCTCTTGGCCTGGGTGGAGGGAAGTTCAGGAGGCGTGGAAGTAATTCATTATCTGATGATGAGATTTTATGGAGTGGACCAGGGTGGGTCACGTCGCAGAGCCTCAAGCGTCATGAAGCCTCGAGGATTCACCATGCACAACGTGTGGAGATTCACGACGAATCATGACAAGCCTGAGGAAGAAGCAAGGACGTAAAGGAACGCGGAACTAGTAAAAGCCACGTGTTCTCAGCGCCTACGGCGTCCTGTCGAAGATTCACTACACGCCTTTGTCGTGAGGTCTGACATCTGTGGATTTTAACATACAACGCCCCTGGAAAACCTCGTGGCAAAAAACATGCGAAGTTGGGCGTGCAAAGTAATAGGGGTGTTGGCGGTACATGAGCCGTAGCGACGTTTTACAGAACTCTGTACTTGCTTGTCCGGAAGTATGCTGCTATATTCACAAAACATGAGCGAGAAACGGAAGTGCACACGACAAGTACGCAACGTGGCTGATAGGTCGACGTTATTAGACCGTGGGGCTCGAAGCATCTGTCAAACTTTCTACCCTTTCCTCTCCAAAATTCCATACGTCCACAGCGCTTGTATCAGTTTTTATTTTGGTAACAGCAACACACAGATGGCCTGCGAACGCGACACAACGAACCGCCTTGGTTCTGTTGTCTGACAACAAATCCCGCACTTCTCCGCTCTTGAGGTCCAGCACTCTCACCAGTCCATCACTACCTGAGATAACCTTGGTATCATCGTGCTGAATAGCAGTCACGGCCCCTGACTTGTGCTCTAAGGTCTGGACAGGACCACTAGATGCAAGGTCCCAGACACAGACTAGACCATCCGCAGCGCCGGATACGAGGAAAGATGGAGAAAGGCTCAGCAACCCAACGAGAGATTCGTGACGAGAAATAACGTGTTTGGAAACGCCACTTAACAAATCCCAGACACGGATTGTGCCGTCCATTGATGCGGAGTAGACTTGCTCACGACCCGGATCGATCTTGACACTGTAGACTTGAGTCAATGTAAACACCAAATCGTATAGCAGTTAATTTGTGAAGCTGGAACAGACCTTTGCCCGTATGACCCCTGAGAACGAACAGGCATTGTCCCAACACGATATCCCAAATGCGAACGGTACAGTCGTAGCTTGCAGAAGCTGCCGTCCTGCCACGGGCTGAAATTGACCGTATCGAATTTTCATGACCATCGACGCGGAAATGAAGGTAAGGATTAGAGCTGCAGTTTGTACTGGCATCGTCGTTGTATTCATCCGGGTCGCTATCCCTGTGCTCAGGGTCTCCTGGCAGCGGGAGCGTCCATACGCAGAGTGTGTTGTCGCGACCGCCCGTCACTATCAGAGGCCGTTTGGGCCAAAACTCGCCTGCACGATTCTCTTCAGGTTCTGCAATTACCATGCAGCGAACTGTGCGGGTGTGCCGTATAAAAATGTGTGTACAATTGCCGGTCTGGAGATCCCAGATTCTCGTGGATTTATCCGTTGCGACACTAACGAGAGTGTCACCGCACAAAGCTAGAGCCCATACGCCACCGCTGTGACCTTGCAGGGATCGGACGAGTTGACCATCGGTAGAGTATACATGGATCGAGTTGTCGTCGGAAGCAATGATTATATTGTGATTCCAGAGGACGAGAGAGGTGACCGTGACCTCGGCAGAGCCACGAGCAGTGAAAGACGTGTGTTTGGGGACATGGCTGCTAACCCAGCTTTCTGTTGACATGGTGGTTGAGACTGATGGCAGTGAATGCAGTGGCGGCTGAGCGCTGAGGCCTGACCTGGGCCTGACTCGGAGGCGCCACTGAGATCACGACGCTCACGTGAAAATCGCGTCGCTTGTCTATGTTGACCGTGATGTACAGCCTGAGATTCACCCGGGCCGTCCACGCCTTCAAATTCCCAGTGCTTGAACAAAACACCAAGTTCTAATTCGTGCGCGGGGCGAATGAAACCGGAGTCCAATATAACCGGAATCGCGGGACCTACTTTCTCTTCAAATCCACCATCGTCACCAACTTCTCCTGCCAATCTTGGCTCGCTCGAAACGATCCAAGGAATCATGTACGTCTTCTAAGACTCGACGTTCATACTAAGTAAAACCAAAAGAAAATCGATAATATCGGAATGTCAGCGATATGTATCTAGCGTTTTAATACCAGGAACTGCCATGTGGCCATGCAATCGTTATCTATTGTCGCGATTTCGACAAACTTACTGGTTGTAGTAATCCAGATTTCAGACATCCCCACTATGTACTTTGGAATCTCTTATTGCATTATGACATAAAAATACAAGTTCATCAGAGCTTTGCGGATTTAATATTCGGCAGCAAGCGCCTCTTCTGCATGTTCTTGTGCTGTAAATCATACAAAGTATTGAGTGGTGCCAACCACAATGACAAGTTGCATATGGCATACCGTGTCTCCTAGCTTTAACTTTGTCAACGTAATCAAGCTAAAGACAGTGATCAGTCCACAGTTAGGCACTGCAGTATAACGAAAAAGGTGCCCACTCCTTTGGTCTCGACCAGGCGGTCGACGGCTGCGCCAGCGAACCCGGCGCTGGGCAAGAGATATTAATGAAAATATGTTTTGAAAACATAAAAACATACAAGAGTTCCTTTGCCAACGCATGCGAGTCTGGTTGGCCGTTCGCAGCGACATGGTTCTCGTAGGCCCTGGCAGCCTAAAGGACAGGTGTTATAACGGTAATGGCGGAAAATAGGGCGAAGAGATTACTTCGAATGAGGCGGCAGCAGCAATCAGTTCGTGTGATAACTCTGCCTTGTGGGGTGCGTTCGAGACCTGCAAACGTGGCCAATGAGTATTATTAATGGGAGGCCAGGATGGGCGGGATGGGACATACTTCACCGTAGGCATTTGCCTGATCAGAGTCTTCGCTGAACCAGCCCATGATAGAAAATAATACTGAAATTGAGAAGGGCTAGGTGGTGAAACTATGGGGAATTGATAGTCCCAACTTACGGTCAATTGCAAGCCTCTTATACTATAGTGGTCAGTTGGGTCAGATGATCATACAGATAAGAATAGACAAATATATTCCACTGACAGATCATGATACTGATCCCCGCCGTCGTGATGGTTTTCGGCAGTTACCAGCAGTTACCTATCGTCTCTTATCATAAGTTACGCAGATGCACCCTTTTGTCTTGACAAGAACGTGGCTCACTCCAATGTCCATCACCACACCTTGCAACGTGCCAAAAGTGACATGTTTCTGGTTAGCTTTCGACAATGGATGTTTCATTGTCTCCTTGAGCGAGCTATCGGATAAATGCATTATGATCTTCTCGCCCTGTGGGGTTGTCGAATGGCGTATAAATAGCACCTCGGTAGAAGCGAAAGTCCTTGTGCTCTATTTGGGACCTGAGAGGCTGAGACAGACGTGATGAGGCCTAATGAGGTTCTGATCATAATTGTATCAATACTACCAGTACCTGACAAAGACCTCAACTCACCTGCAATACTACACATCGTTCAGCTTGAAAATTCTCCCTTCTTGTATTCAGGATCCAGGAAAATGCTTGTTCCTCGGTCTTATATAACCCGTCTCAAAGAGCCACATATCTGGTTCCTAACATGTGTTGTAGGGTCTGGTGAAGCCCGTGTTGGTGGGAAAGGTCAGTGAGTTACTGGTGTAAGATCGGAGACCGCTCATCCAACGCCCAGTTCCGAGTCAATCCCTCCCTAATAGTGGATTGCCGTACAAAACGGAGGTGACATACATTAATCATTATCTGGCAAAAATTATAACATGCCGCTTCGAGACCACGCTTGTACGTGACGTTAGTCAATCTTATATTAACCAGAATGTCAAGCCCACAAAAAAAAAAGCAATGAGCAAGATCAAGATTGACAGTTAAAGGTTGGTCGAGCACGAGTGGCGTGTGTACTAGCGGCATGGAGGACCATATGACAGCAACGATAGATTGAACCCCAGGTTTCTGCTGTCAGTGAACATTGAAGATAGCCGCCTGAAGGAATTGAGGAGATCCTGAACTTCCGAAGACAGATAGTAACGGCTTCAAAGGATGACATGAAACATGCATATTACACATTTTTGGCGATATGTAAGGTCGAACGTTGATCAAGTTTGGTGTCTTCCGAGTCGTCAAACTGAGTCGTCAAATTTTTTAGGAACGTGACTTGTCAACACAGACAAACAACGCGTAAAACGCGTAATCACGTGGTTCTAGATCTCAATATCCTTGACAGACTATGTTATCTAGCAGGTAAATATGACACAGATAGCAAGTAGCTTGGGGTCTCCAAATACCCATGTGTTATGCCACATCACTCCTATACTCCCATGTTGTATGCCTTCCTCATGCCTCCGCTCCAACCAATGAGGATTTCAAGTTGCTAGCCGTAACCCAACTCAAATCGGATCCTCACTCTATTTAAGGAAAGGTATCATAAATATAATGTGCTCTCCGGCGCCTGGTTTTGAGCCGGCGGTAGACCCTGATGTCGCATCCTTCACTCTGAAATGTATCTTCACGTTCCTTACCAAACGATTCATCATCCGTTCCCAGCAAAAATACCACATCTTCCACGTCGCTGACCGATGCCAATTTTCTCCTTCTCTCAACCATATCAAAATGATCACCAAGATTGTCCTCCGTCACTGTGCACAAAAGATTCGTCAGCCTCGGGAGGTACATCCCCCGAGACACCATGTCTAGTGTCGTGCTGGAGACAGCTAGGTCACAGAGGTGAAGAGTCTCCAGTAGCTGTCCTGCTCTAAGAATGGCTTCGACATCAGCAGCTGGGACAGGTAACCTCATCTCGAGGTTTTTGAGGTTTTTGGCGCTCGTGATGACGTTCGTGAGCGAAGATTCCCATAACCAGCCACGACCTCCTAGTATCAAGGTTATCAGGTTCGGAAACATAAATCGTCCCAGCCAATGCCCGATTTCGCTTGCGGGCTCAACCTGAAAAAGTACTTCCAGTGACTTCATAGATGACAACACGACGTTAGACGGCGCGGACGAACCCAAGGGCTCTGGTGAGGAACTGTCGATGGTAGGGAGCTGGCAGTCCTCGAGAGACGGGCAGCGCTGCAGAAGAATGAATGCTGTTGAGGACGTGATGTTCATAGCCCACAGCTTCAACCGGACGAGCTGCGACCACGGAAAGCGGAACGCAAAAATGTCGATGATGGGCCAATAGTCATTAGCCAGAAATAATGAGACGCTTCGAAGATTCGGTGCGCCTTCAAATACGGTAATAGGGTATAGTAATTGATTGCCCCAGTATTTCACATCAATTTCTTCTAGTGTGTTGACCGAACCTGGGGGTAGTGTGAACAATGGTTTTAGAGTATTGGAGGTAGCTGCGATGCGAAGGTTCTTGAGGCGTCCTGCGTATGCAACAACGCAAGACAAAACGGGATCATGGTGATATACTAGCTGCACGAAGCGTGGTAGATAAAGATCCATTGTGATTGGTGATATCGGGTTTCGCTGGAGTATCTCTGTCACAAGGCGTGTGGTGGAGATATGAATAACTGAGGAACGATGTGCCCGGTATGAGATTTCAAAACCATTCCATAGATCAGACATCTCGAGCACGACATGTCTCCACTTTGAGCATACGTGACTAACATTCCAGTGTAATGGCTGATTGACATAAGAGAGACGCGTGGGTAGCTTCAAGCTCTCGGAGGCGTCTTGCATGAATATTTCGCACAAAACTTCAGGTGGGAGTCGTCGGTGGGGCGCTAAGGCGGTTTGATATAATATGACCTGTGCTTCAACCTGAGCACGGCGAGAGAGGAGAGTTTCGGAGATGGGAAAGACCCCGTCGCTCTCGGCATCGATGAGAGCAAGGTCCCTCTTCGCACGGCAGAGCAGGGGGCGTACAATGCGTTGCGCGGCTTCTGGAAGCTCGTCATTGTGCGAGGTGGCAGCGTTGAGATCAAAAAAAAAGGAATCTGACATTCCGGCCACCGACCAAAATGATAACGCTTGAGGAATTGTTATTGCCAAACGGGGTATTTACAACCCGAGTTGATTAACCTTTGCTCGGGGTTGCTTGATACTTGTCTGGGCTGCGCTGTCATGAACGTTGAGGAACAAATGCGAAGATACTTCTTCATCGGAAGACTAAAGCGATTGGGTTACTATACCGACGGCATTCCGGATCCCCCCATCCAAGCTGAGGGGCTACTTCGTTGTCGCCTTTCTGCTGATCCGTCTTCAACCGTAGTGAGGGCCTAGCGAGGATAGGGTTTGTAACAGAGATGAGGGTCGGTGACTACACACATACTTACGACCCCTACATAAGTGATACGTACGAACGTCACGGTCAAATTTATGCAGCAAAACCTCCATGACGACGTTCAGACTCGTGAATTCAGAATAATTTTTTAGTTTTACTTACTTTCATCCCATATTCTGGCTTTCGTAACTTCAAAATCGGAGGCCACCAGCAGACTACGCAAGCATGAATTCAGAATATTCAAGTTACAGTAAGAGAACTCGGACTCGGACAAGCCAGTCAACCCAGAGGATTAGGACACGTGACCGGATTGGGTATTCTGCCACTGGTGTCCCATCGGTAACCTACTTCATTATGCAGTTCCTGCCACGCACTGGCACTGCAAGTTGTTGCATCATTCATCGGCCGAATGCGTCTCTGATGCTCCTAACAGGGTTCCGGTAAGCAATCGTGGAATTTTATCGACAAGGACAAGGACCTTGATAGGGGAACATACGCGGGCTTTATCGATTGGCAGAAAACGGATCTCGAAACTGGGATCTACTTTGTTATAAGCGAATACGGGAATGAATGGGCTGTGTAGGATGGGGCAGAGGTGCCAAACGCGCGACTTGTTACCTGGCCTGCGATCAAAATTGACCGTCCAGAGCACTTTTTCGGTCGGGCGGTGAGTTATTTACCTGCATCAGCATGATCACATTGTCTAAATCTTTGCCTGCCCTCAAGTTCCTGTTCGTTCGAAATGCGAATGGCAGTTATAGCATCAGCAGTTATAGCCGTGGGCCAGGCCAGATTGCCGCCAGACGCTATCTTACTACTATGGCTGGGGCCCCAGTGGTGACGGAGACGAAAAATGATTGCCGTCTTTTTGCTGTCAACGAGGAATCTAACACTTACGTGTAGGCCATGCATAGGAAACCATCACAATCTGAGAGAACTTCTGAAGTGTGTCTTACAGTGTGTCGACAGACTTGAAAAGTCGTCCTGCTACAGTCATTATAGATCCATCGGGAAAGTTGGCAGGTGGCAACACAAAGGTGAGTATCTTATCTGCCGTCTAAATCATTATACTCATTCCCATCCTCAAGATAGAAGCAGTTGGTACCTTAACAAACTCAGGCCTGTCGAGTGGAATGAAGTGGCGGCTGGTCAAAGCTGAGCATACGTAACTGAAGATTCGGCTCACCACTGGAATAAACAAACAATACTTGTACGGATATCTCGTGTCTGACCTGTACCTGTACTTTTATATTTATTATGATCTTTTGTTAGTGCTTCGTCGACAATCATCATTCTTGAAAGTCGATCTAGGGTGTCGAACTGCTTTGCGTGTGCTCTCCTCTCACCGTTTCTACTCACTTTACAGGATTCACTGGTACTAGTTGCAATTGCAATTGGTACCCCCCGATTAAATTAACACGGTGTCCCTCCGATCATGGTCTTTTATCTAATATTTTGCCAACTATCAATTTTCACAGCCCAGTTCTTTTTTGTTTGATTATTTTCACTCAGTTACATTGGACAATGTAAGTTGCCGTAGTTAGATAGCCTCTGTTTCTTTAATTTTGTACTATGAGTTTCAAGGAGCCAAACGCGGAAAAATCCGAAACAGATCACGTGTACTTTAGGGCTGGCGAATAATACGATGGCTGGGTACGACGTGTCACTGACATACATAGCACGCAACTTAATTTTTAACGACCATGAAGCTCAAGGAAATCCACAGAACGTCGACCTTTGCATGGTCGCCGACGACGTCGCTCCCACTGCTGGCCACCGGAACCGTTGCAGGCGCTCTCGACGAGTCATTCAGCAATGAAAGCCAGCTCGAAATCTGGGCACCTGATTTTCTCGACCGAGATGAATATGACCTTGGCGGGCAGGGACAAAACGGTCCAAAGGGCTTCGTGAAAGATAGCTCTAGGTAAGTTGATCGCAGTTCTCCATTATGGACGATAATAAGTCTGCGGATAGGTTTAATCGCCTTGCATGGGGAGGTGTCAATGATAGTCGACCTCAGGGCGTAATCGCAGCCGGTATGGAAAATGGAGAGCTGGCGCTTTGGGACCCTGCCAAAATTCTTGCTGGTGCAGAGTACGTGCCACTTTACAGTCGCTATCTGTGCTTTGGATGAATGTCACTACTCCAGCGCATCCCAGTCCCTCATACTTCGGAATTCTACGCACACCGGTCCTATACGTGGACTTGATTTCAATCCCATTCAAACGACGCTTTTCGCATCGGGCGGGGTTGCTGGCGAGGTGTGTTTCATTTCTATCTTCTTTAGGCAGACCGCCATCTTTCGCACCCAAGTCATCACACCTCACTGAGTGCCTATCATTTCATGATGATCCTCTGATGTCGAAGAATATCATATGATGTTGTGTTGGACGCTTGAACTTTTGATCATACAGTCTGCTCGAGGTTCATTCTACAATTCCACTGATTTGTACATATTAGGTCTATATCTGGGATCTCAAGGACCCAAGCAAGCCCTACACACCAACGCCAGGTGCGCGGAGCACGAAGCTAGACGAAATCACATCTGTTGCATGGAACCAGCAAGTCCAGTACGTGCTTGCCGGCGCCAGTAGTACTGGCTACACCGTTGTGTGGGACTTGCGGGGAAAACGGGAGGTTGTCGCGCTGGCGTACGGGGGCGGTGCCGGTACGCTTGCGGGGCAGGGAAGTACAGGGACGGGGCTCGCGGTGGGAGGCAGGAGGGGTATGAGTGATATTGCTTGGCATCCTGACAATGTACGGTTAATTTTTCCTTTGCGCGCACCGAGTTTCTGATCTGTTTTATGTTACGCAGGCCACGAGGGTGATCACGGCCTCTGAGGATGACTCTTCCCCGATAATTATGGTCTGGGATCTCCGTAATGCTCGTGCCCCAGAAAAGGTAATCCCTGCCTGTCTATTCTTCCCTTCCCGTCATTGACCTGGATTTACGCTCAGATTTTATCCGGCCATGAGAAAGGAGTGCTCTCTCTTTCATGGTGCAAGCAAGATGCCGATCTCTTGCTCTCTTGCGGTAAAGACAACCGTGCTCTCTGCTGGAACCCCCAGACATCCGAAATTATTGGCGAGGTGAATTTTACTTACGTCCTCTCAACTCTGTTTTAATTATTCGTCCTAGCTTCCTTCCGCAGACAACTGGGCTTTCCAAGTTGATTGGTGTCCCCGCAACCCTGATCTGCTTGCAACCGCCTTCTTCGACGGCACTGTCGGCATCCATTCCATTCAGTCTACCAACGAGCCCGTCCCTGGTGCCAAAGGCGCCCCCGCAGACGGAGCTGACATCTTCGACGTCCCCGGTTTCGCCAGATCCTCCCAGGGCGATACCCTCTCACTGAAGCAGCCTCCCAAGTGGCTCCGCCGCCCCGTAAACAATTCGTTCGGGTTCGGCGGTAAGCTCGTCACAGTGTCGAACCTGCCTTCGGCACAGGGCAAGAACCAGAGTAGCGTAGTGCATATGCGAAATGTCATCACGGAGCAGGCCCTCGTGCAGCGTGCTACGGACCTACAGAAGGCAGTTGACGGCGGGGTGGAGACGTTGAAAACCTTTGCGGAGGAGAGAACTGGGGAGGATGCAGTGGAAGGATGGAAGGCGTTATTGAGCCTGTTCAAGGCTAACTCGAGGGACGAACTTGTTACTCTACTTGGCTTTTCCAAGGCGGAGATCGCGGAGCGTGTTGCCCAGGCAGTAGAGAATCTCAAGGCTGCGGAATCTATCAAATCGTTGTCAGCAGTAGAGGAAGATAGGACCGACGGCGGAAAGATGCATGATCCCGTTGTGTCGTTTGCTTTGCCCGAACGCCAGGAAGTGTCGTATGACAGCGTCAGCAGTGATGGAGAGCGCGATGAAAAGACGCCATCTGAGGTCAGCGCTAGCGTCGCCTCAGATGCCACCAGCGGTGCACGCCTGGCAGACAGCGAGTCTACGACCACCGCTCCCAGTCTATTTGGTGAAGACGGCCCTGGGACCCCACAACTCGACGCAAATGCTGACTTCTTTAGCACCATCTCACAAGGCAACATGCTCGTCCCTCATACGAATTACGGTTTGGACTCCTCCGTTGCAGCGACAATGGGCTCCGGTCCATCGTCTGTCTCGTCAGAGCCCACGAAAAGCGCCTCGTTCCGGATCTATCCCACGGACGAGTCGGATACGGATAGACTAGTCACCAAGGCGCTCGTGCTCGGGGACTTCGAGTCCGCCGTGACGCTGTGCCTCTCGTCGGATCGGTTCGCAGATGCCATCTTGCTCGCTGTGCGTGGTGGGCCGGAATTGCTGCAACGCACGCAGGCGGCGTACTTCGAACGTCGCACGACATCGCTGCCGTACCTTCGGCTATTCCAGTCGATCGTGACGAACGATCTGTCGGATATCGTGCAGCACGCAGACCTACAAGAGTGGCAAGAGATCTTTGTCGTGCTATGTACCTTTGCGGGGCAAGCAGAGTTTCCTGGGCTCGCGGAGCAGCTGGGGCGCCGCCTGGAGTTCCAGTTCACGGTCGCGGATTCCTCGGATGATGTGCATGTGAAGAGTGGAGCAGGCGAATTCAGGAAGAATGCGACGCTGACGTATTTGGCAGCGGCAAAGCTGGAGCGGTTGGTGAATATCTGGATTGATCAGCTGGTGGAAGAGGAGGAGGCGTTCGCGGCGGACGACTCACATGTGGATGCATCCCATTATTCGGCACATGCGCATGCGTTGCAGTCTTTTGTTGAGAAGGTGACGGTGTTTAGGGCTGCGACAAAGTACGAAGATGTGGACCTTGTGCAGAAGAATGGTGGAGCTGCTGATGCGAAGACGTTCAAGCTGGCAAGTTTGTATGATCGGTATTTGGAGTATGCGGAACTCCTCACGACGCAGGGGCTTGTCAAGGAAGCGATTTCGTTCTTGACGCTCACTCCTGCGGATTATAAGGGTTCGCATGGTGTAGATTTCACTGCGGAACGTGAACGACTCATGGCTGCTGCTCGAAAAGTGACCGCTGCGCCTGCTCCTGCTGTTGGTCCCTCCGCTCCGACTACCGTGGCACCTAAAGCACCCACAGTTCCTTATGGAGGCTACTCGACGTACGGTGCACCAACACAGCCCGTTGCCCCACTTCAGCAACCCCCCGCTCCAGTTTCGCAGCCTACCTATCAAACATACAACCCGAGTGGACCTTCAGGCGTTCCCCCGTCTACATACGCCCCAACAAACCCCGCCGTTAGTCATCAACCACAGTATGGGACAACTGGGTCCTATAACCCCGCCATGTCTCTTACGCAGCCCCCACATCTCAGGAATCAGCCTCCTCAGCCGATTACGGTTCCACCACCTCCTCGGGGTTCTACTTCTACGCCAGGTGGCACAACCGTGCCTCCCCCACCACCTAAACAACGACAGGAGAACGGCGGATGGAATGATGCTCCGGTTGTGAGGACTACATCCCGAGGTCCTGCACCCCCGAACCCGTCCAAACCTGCTGCCATCACTGCGCCGTTTCCAAACCAGACAGCTTCGCCTGGATTCTCTCCTGGTGTGCCGTATTCCAGTCCGGGACAGACAAGTTTCCCCCCGCCCCCACGTCCTGGGAGCGTGCAAGCACAACCTATTCCTCCTCCGCCTCCAGGACAACGAATGGGTGGACCGCCACCTCCCCTGGCTGGCGGAATGTACCCACCTCAAGGCAGACCTGACTCTCGCACAGGAGGACAGATGCCTCCACCTCCTCCACCTGCACGAATGATGTCTCCTCCTCAAGGCATGCCTCAGCGGCAACCTACGCCCAGTCAATACGCTGCTCCGCCAGCTCGTGGACCTGTTCCAGGACAGACCCCGCCCCCTCCTGGTCCGTATGCACGTCAACAAATGGGGCAACCGCCTCCTCCCACCAGCTTCGCACATGGCGCCCCTCCTCCTCCTAGCCAGTTTGGCTATAATCAAGTCCCATCGGGTTCCCCGCAACCTCCGCAGCAGCCTCAACAACCAGGACCGTATGCGCCTCCTCCTGGCTCCCAGAGGCCTGGCCCTCCACAGATTTCTCCAGGCGGTCCACAAGTCGGAGGTCCACCGCCTCCAGCTACTGGACCTGGGCCTGCAGGTCCACCCCGTTCAACTATTTCTCGTGTAACGGCTGGCCCGCCTCCACCAAAATATCGTATGTCGCATTGCTTCTGCTACACTCCTTAATTACTGAACTATATGCTAGCCCCTGGTGATCGGAGCCATATTTCCGAATCGTCTCGTCCGGCTTTCAATATTATCTCCGACCAACTGAATCGATTGAGACAGACTACACCGGTAATTGATTTATATGTGATGACGATTTTGGTATGTGCTGATGTTTTTCACATAGCCCCAACAAAAGCGCCTCGTGGATGACTTGGAACGTCGGATCAACCCTCTGTTCGATGCGTTGAACTGCGAGACACTTTCAAAACCTGTGGTTGACCAATTATTGGTCTTGACGAGAGGTGAGCCTATTCATACGATTTAGGTTGTGTGTCTATGCTAATCGTGTGGGAATAGCCATGGAATCCCATGATCGTCCAGCTGCGCTCGCCATTCACGTTGATCTGCTGACCAGGGGGTCACAGACGGATGATATTGGATTATGGATGTCCGGAATCAAACAGTTAATTATGCGATTGTAAAAAGGGTACTCCAACTAGTGATATAGAATTTGTTTTTCTGCAATAGACCTTACTCTAAGCTGGCTATGCAATGTTCCAATTGTTTAACTCCTGGGATAAGGCCCTCCCATTGACAAATGAGGTGTAAGTTGAGCTTTCAGTATATGTGCTAGAACTTGAAGAACCTTCAAGTTGGGACACTAAGGATCAGTCCCAGTCAAAACCGGATCTGACCGGAGCGAATAAGAACAAGGAAAATCGGAGCATCCGATCTAACTCGATTTTAACCGAGGAATGAGACAGTTCTCATATTTTTTCTTGTTTATATTGAGTCAAAATGGGAAATTTCATGGTCCCTACATATTACACTGACAGTACTGAATCCAAAAAAGGAAGGTTAAATATTAAATTTATGTTTGGTAGGCTACAACATAAGTACTAACTACTGGAACGAGGAGACCCCAGTGGAGTATTAAAGGGACAAGTCACAGGCGGCTTGTGACTTGCCGCTTACAACATGCGGAAGGTCACAACGCTGGGTGACCTCTACTGGGGCACAGCTGTGGGCAGGGGTATTCCAACATGCTACCTTACCTATCTTCACCCTCCTGCTATTTTGTTTTGCATCTTTACTCTACTTTAGTCCTTACTGGTACTCAAAACTACTTTATCTCTGTACTACATCTATCTAATCTCGGACTTTGATGGCCTTTGATATCCCCATCAATCCAACCTTGTTGCCACACGTAATCGCCACCATGACAACGCCGCCTCAGGCAGCTGTCGCAGTCAACGAATTGTCAACTGCTCTCCCACCACTGCCGCTGTCACTCGGAGAGGTGCTTGTCATTCCCCAACGGGATGAACATGGCCAGCTGACTTCATCTGGATATGCATTTCGTGAGTTGTTGTGGGTATTTTGATTATCTTGTCCCTGTATATGTCTTGATGTGTGTTTTTATATACACAGAGAAGATATCAAATGAAAGAAGCCACTTCAGGACACATTGACCTCCTGCAAGGTCTCTTTCCCAAAATCAGCCAACCTGGAGCACCTGAGAGACCTTCTCGCTGAGTTCTGGTAATCCATAATCATTCAGATGTATGTATCCCCAAACTGACTGGTTTATAGGTATCCTGGCTTTGTTGATGAGCTGCAGTCTGACTACCTGCCCCCTGCTGCCAATACGTTGCGTCCTGGCACTTTGGACACCACGCTGGATGCACATCCCCATCCTGTCTGTCGCCTGGCCCGTATACTGGGGCAGATCAGCCTTGAAGACAACGAAGAGATATCACTGGTCAATGAGTTCAGTGTGGATGGTGCCTATGCAGATGAAGTCCTCAGTTATGAAGGTGACAGTGATGACGACGATGATAATTGGGACAGTGGAGAAGGGCCTTTAGCAAGTGATGAACAGGACGAGGCAGCGAACAGCGATGAAGATGAAGATGAAGCCAACAATGATGATGACGATCGTGGAGCCAACAAACAGGAGAGTTTTGGAGCATTTCAAAAACGTGTGAGAGTGAATGCGGCAAAGCGAGCGGAAGGGAACCGGCATGCTGGAGGGCTGAAGACACAGCATGCCATGGTGAGGGCATGGGAGGTTTGTTTACTGCTACTGCTTGCTTCGTCAGAATCTTAAACTGACATCTACTGATTTAGGAATTTGTTCAACGAGCGCTGCGTGACAATGAGATCAAGGACACAATTGTTGATGAACATTCGCTGCTGTGTTTTATCAACTTCTCCGCTGAATGGTGCAAGAGAGATCGCCGAGGAAATGATATTCCGGGAACTTTCCTTGGTGCAGTATGTGTACTTTCTCTCATCATCTCTACATTTCACAATTTTCTACAGTCACAACTGAGGAAACTTTTTTTTGGAGCTCTTCGAATTTGTAAGGAGCAGGATGCCGAAAACTCAAGTCTGGTGCCCGAGCACCCGGCTACATCTGTTATTGTCTGGGATGCAATCAAAAATTGCATGGACGAAGCCCTGGAACGAGTAAGAAGGTGAGCGCTAACATTAGCATCAGATAATAGCTCATGGTTACCAAATAGTGGGCTGGCACCTAATGAAGATGCACCTGATATCATCGCCAACACTTTCCTTGCGGAGGTGACACAGGAACAGCTCGATGCAATCGGAATAGGATTCCTCAAGCATCGTGAATGTGAGTAACTTCATTTTGCTTCCATGTGTCTATTTAGCTGACTGCAATGTTCCAGTACAATCAGTTATCAACGGTCACCTTGCCTGGACTGCACAGAACGCAACAGGAAACCATGGCGATGACTTCTGTGCCCTCAAGCTTGTGGAACTCCAGCCATATACCATGCTGCATCCAAACAAGGAGACGGCGATGTTCTCCATGCTGGGACTGCAAGGCGAAGAAAAGGCTGGGAGGCGAGGCATGCGAACAGTCAGTTTTTCTCCTCAGTTGATGCTGATAAGGGAATCGATGCCAGGTTTAGGTTATAAACCCAGTCTACTTGGTCTTTATAGTGCACCTTCGGCCAGAAATGTGCCCTCTTGGCACATTTGCTTTTTATCATCATTATCTCCATGATGTGAAAGATATCACAAAGTCCTTGAAGATCGACTGGTCGGTGAACAAGAGTTGGCATCAGGTTGCTGTTCCCTTGTCCCTTTACCAATGTTTTCTCATCAGCATTCATCATAGATCCGTGTCTTACATGGCCCGAAATCCCCTACAACACCATATGCTGAACAGAACTTATACAACCTCTATGCCTGGTCGTTTACAGCAGCTGGCTTTTCTTTGAAAATGAAGGTCCACCTCCCACGTCACATGCTTGGCTATAAACAGGAAGCAATGGGGTATGTTTAGCTTGTTCTTACCACACCACTGACATGCTCAATAATTAAATCTCAGTGTTGATTCTGTGGAGACATCTAAGCTTGGCTGGGTCCATGGTGAAACTTTTTTTGACACATATGCTCCAGCACTTCCCAAGACAGCAATTCTTGGTGCCCATGGGTACAAGGCACATGAAGTGTATGACCCTGTGTGGCGCCATGTTCATGTTCCAGAACAGTTCCTGTCCTTGGTCTCAATGGCTGAGGGGATTCATGCTGAAATCGTTGGTGAGTGTTCTATTTGCCATCAAAAATGATGAAATTCAGTTGATTGGTACTAGCATTTAAAATTCTGGTTCATTGAACCGGAAAAAACCAGCAACTGGACCGGACCAAACCGGAAAAAAACCAGACCTTCAGTCCAGTTCAGTCATCCCGGGATTGCAAAACCGCTCTGAACTGAACCGGACCAAACCGGTTTGAGTCGGTTCAAACCGCCATAGGGTACCCCTTGTAAATACGCATCTTTTGACCACTTTTTTAAGAGAAACGGTCCAGAATTGCATGTGCTATGGAAAAAACGATATGCTACTCCAAAATCTAACTTGCATGAAACCATATTTTGAGATGTAGAGGATTGTTATCACCATAAAACCTTTACGGTTGACTAATATACACTGTATACTATTGTTTACAACTGATTTTATGTGGTAGAAGACCAGTTTGAGTCAGTTCAAATCAGTTCGAACTGGTTCAAACTGTTTTGGACCGGTTTTTTCAGGTTCAGTCCGGTTTTTTGGGGTCTTACCATAATAGGCAACTGGTTACGGTTGCGGTTCGTCCAAATGGGGCAAAAAAACCGGACTGAACCGGACTTTTAAACACTAATTGGTACTAGGCAAGAAAAATCTGACAGGCGCTGCAAACTATTGGTCAATGATTAGTGTTTTAAGGTTAGGTTAGGTTCGGTTTTTTGACCCTACGATGGGTA
Organism: Tricholoma saponaceum; assembly: GCA_003313625.1. Lineage (NCBI taxonomy): Eukaryota > Fungi > Basidiomycota > Agaricomycetes > Agaricales > Tricholomataceae > Tricholoma > Tricholoma saponaceum. The sequence continues at coordinate 22,210 of QLOJ01000587.1, forward strand.
GACCGTAACCGTAACCGGTCTAGGACCAACCCAGAAGTTGGGAGGACCTAACCGGACCGACTAAGACCGGTCTTTTTTGGTTAATAGACCGAAAAAAGACCGGTTAAGACCGTTTTTTTGTCGTGAAATTTGTCATACTATACAACCTATATGTATCTCAGGAAATATTATTCGGAACACTTAACCGTTAGAGAGCAAGATAGATATTGTAATTCCCCGACGTTTGATCCAATTTTTAAGAGATTCCGTCATGATTTGACTGAGATATGGCCAAAACAAAAGTGCATTGTATTAGTTTGCAGTTTGTGGTTGCAGTTTGCGGTATGTAGTTACAACTTGTCAGGGCTGTTGAATGAATAAAATATACAAGGTACAGATGTTTAGGTGTGTTATTTTGATGACATGGATGATGTTTAACTGTACCCCACATTGTGTGGCACAAGTTATAAGCAGTACAATCAATGTTATTCTGATCATGAAAAAATAATGGTATCAAAAATGTATTTGGTCATATCTTTCTCAGTTCTTGACCATTTTGGATGAACCAAGGGCCGAATTCAAGGTAATAAGCAGGGCAATTAGGTGGAATAGTTCACGTGATCAATAACCGGTCTTAACCGATCTAAACCGGTCTTTTTGCAGTTAACAATGTTTTTCAAATTTGAAAGACCTTGACCTTAACCACTAAAGAAAAGCCCTTAACTGTAACCGCTGGTCTGGTTAATATTGGTCCGGTTATGTTCAGTTAACGGTCTTTTTTCGGTCCTATAGACCGGACCTTTAAACACTATCAATGATCATGACCACACGCCCCTATATCTTCCAGGTATGTCTCTTTCCTTCTCAGCCGAACATTGATAGATCTGATATGTCAAAAAATAGTGTGGAGCTGCAAGTTATCAACTTTGTGCCAAGTCTGCTCTATTTAAACTACCTGCGCTCGTGAACAGAGATGTCCAAACATGGATGAAGACAACCTTTCGAACAGAACTTGTGGCACTGCAGGCTGCTGCTGGGAGCTCTGTAGATTTAGCATGGCTCCAAAATGAGGTTCTTCAACAAGCACTGGAAGAGAATTAGTACCTTCTACAGGATCAGAAGGTGCAGATAAAGAAGCTAATGCAGATGATCCAACGATGCACAGCGGTACTCTTGCCCACTCAGGGATTCTCTATGCAGATCTATTCTCATCATGGTAAGGTTCCTGATTCTTGATCACTTTGTAACAAAACATGCTCACAATCTTTTACAGCAGGCCTTGAACAGTCGGACAGCATCCTTCTTCCATCTGTCATTATCCATGAATCTTGGGTTACCCATCCTGATGACAATGGTGTTTATAAGG
>QLOJ01000588.1:0-33880 GCA_003313625.1 Tricholoma saponaceum
ATTAATATCACTTAGTTGTCCCTCACCATTTATATCCCGTGAAATCGGCATCTCCCCGTTTTCCTGATGTAGAGTATACCACTATACCCTCACCACCGAATGCATCGACATTCAAAAGTCTGGCCCATTGTTAGATCCTTTCCACAGACCAGGTCGGCAGCAACTGCTATCAGGACAAAGGTAACATTTCATTGCGTAACATGTCTTACTAGTTCCTCACTTCCGTTCTAGCCTGCCGTCTCCGATACTTCTGACTCGGATACCTCAAAAACTCCAAACACGTTAGGAAAATGGGCACTACCCACAACTAATTATGCTCAACTTTCTATCGTATGTGTACCGCCATAGCTGAGAAATATTACCTGGGACTTATGGTGCATATCTTCTGGACAGAATTCCGAGGTTGATGGGTCCCGCTTACAATCCACCCCACGGCAGTCGTTGTCGTTTAACCCACCTCCAGTTCCGGGACGATCTAGCAAGTGGACAATATCTCGACCTAAAACACCTTTACCTCGCCCCAGATCTTCGTCGTCGCAACCTCAGACACTCTCAAAATCTCCTACCTCAGGGACCCTCAACAAATGGGCTCGTACTGTGCCCACGCAGAACCGTTCCGATGCTCATGAACAGCACCCACTTTCTCCCCGGCACAACGCCACTTTTTCACCGCCCTTAATACGAACTGACCCTCGATTGCAGCGTGAAGTTGTCCCCCATCAGGGTTCACGAGCAGGACCTAAAGGGCCACCCGAACATTCGCGTTCTACCCACTCGGACGATCAGTATCAACGTTCGATAGAACAAGCTTCTAGCTCGCGTCTTCCGCCTGACTCTGGCTTGGCCAACCAAGTCAGTCGAGGAACGGAGGGTCCTGCACGCAAGACCCATTTTGCAGAGGAACTTGCCAGCTTTGACTGGACAAAAGGCCACAATGCTCGCAGTGAGCGTCCTCACCGGACTGCTTATAAAGAGCGCGGCTCCCTTTTATTGCAGGTGAATCAAGCTGCCGCCGTTCCACGACACCTGAAGCATAGGGCGTCTGAAAGGCAAATCAAGTCAAAAAAGAAACGCATCGTCGAAAAACAGGTTTCACCAGATGTATATATCCCCACTACTGTATCTGTTGGCACACTCGCTCGGCTGCTTGGGGTTCGGCTTGGTAAAGTCATCGTTCCCTTGATTTGTTACCCCGTTCACCCTCCTTTATTAGAACATTTGCAACATCGAATGAGTCAGGCTGGGATGATGGAAGAAGCTAAATATGATCATGGTACGTATTCTTCAAGTAATAAACGATTGCTATCTTTACTCAATGATACGTATCTTAGTCTTGACCTCCGACTATGCTGTCCTGTTGGCAGAAGAATATGGCCGAACTCCAATAGTCAATGATGAAGCGGCGTTTGACATATATCCCCCGTTCGTCAGCTGCTCTTTCTTCAGTACTTTCGCATTCTCAATACATTTTGCAGTCCTCCGCACTCTGACCCCTCTTCCCTTGCGTCTCGGGCCCCAATAGTGACAATCATGGGCCATGTCGACCATGGGAAAACTACCCTTCTTGATAGCTTACGTTCTGCTTCTGTTGCCAAAGGAGAGGCCGGTGGCATCACACAACACATTGGAGCCTTTTCTGTTCCAGTCCCTGGTGCTGATCCCAACGGGGATGGCCCGCGTTCGATCACCTTCCTGGACACTCCGGGACATGCTGCATTCTCAGCGATGCGTGCCCGGGGCGCCAGTGTTACTGACTTTGTCGTTCTCGTCGTTGCAGCCGACGATGGCATCATGCCGCAGACCAAGGAAGTTATCGATCTCATCAAAAAAGACGGAGGAAAACTTGGTGTTGTCGTGGCCATCAATAAAGTTGACAAGCCTGGCGTGAACATTGTAAGCAATATGGATATATAATCTTAATATGATATATCGATCAACTTCGTAGGATGCTGTGCATAAAGCACTAATGGCAGAGAATGTACAACTGGAGGTCTTCGGTGGCGATATTCCTTCCGTTGAGGTTTCTGGTTTGACAGGACATGGTCTGCCTGATCTCATTGAAACGCTGTCTGCCATTGCTGAAGTCCACGACCTGCGCGCTGAGCGAAAAGGCCCCATTCATGGCTATGTCTTAGAATCCAAGGTGCACAAAGGATTGGGGTAAGTGTTCTCGGTACCTGACAGCTTGATGTCTCAATTCTCATAAATCCCAGCCCTGTCGCCACAGTACTAATTCTACGTGGATGCCTCATGACTGGATCGCATCTCATTAGTGGCGTCAGTCATGCGAAAGTCAGAATAATGACCGATTCAACAAGCGCAACAGTGAAAACAGCACTTCCAGGCATGGCTGTTACTGTGTCTGGGTGGAAGACATTGCCGAAGGCAGGTGACGAGGTTCTGCAAGGCACAGAAGCTGAGATCAAGAAGGCGATTGCGAATCGTCTCCGAAAAGCAGAGATCGAGTCCTCTTTAGCCGACGTGGAAGTAATCAATTCGAGTCGACGGCAAGAACGGGAGCGACGGACATTGGAACTCGAGTACGGTGAGGATGGTAAAAGCCTTCTCCCAGAAGAGAATACGGGACCCAAGGAATTGCGCTTGATCATCAAAGCCGATGTCAGTGGAAGTGCAGAGGCAGTTGTCGGAGCACTACAGGGAATAGGCAACAAGGAAGCTGTGACTCGAATAATCTCATCCGGCGTTGGGGATATCTCAGAGTCAGATGTCATGATGGCCAAGGCAGTTGGAGGTAGAGTTTCGTTTATAACTTAGGACGCCGCTAACCTGGTATTGTGCAGGCACGGTCGTCGGTTTTTCAGTCTCAGTCTCACGGACGATCGAGATTCTGGCTGCTCAAAATGAAGTTCCGCTATGTACATCGAACATCATATATAGACTTATGGACGACATCAAGGGCCGTGTGATTGCCTTATTGCCCGTTATCGTTGAAACGAGAGTTACTGGCGAGGCCACTGTTCTCCAATTGTTCGATATTCACCTCAAAGCCAAGCAAATTAAAAAGGTTGCTGGATGTCGTGTTGTCAACGGTACTGTAGACAAAAGCAAATTTGCCAGAGCAATTAGGAATGGTGTCAAAATACATGAAGGTACATCGTTTAAAACATCAATTATGGCACCTATTTATCAACCATTGCCTAGGAACCTTGGACACGATACGGCATTTGAAGAAGGATGTTGTTGAAGTACGCAAAGGATCGGAGTGTGGACTCACTTTTGCAAATTTCGCTGATCTGCGGGAGGGAGATGTCATCCAGATGTATGAGAAGTTGGAAAAGCCCGGAGTGTTATAGACGTAGAAACACGCTGGTACCTCCAACTCTACTTTTCTAGTCTACAACCTGAGAAATTGGGTCACGTTCGCGGTTTGTTCGTCTCATCAAGGACCACATTTTTTGCACCAACAGTACCCGTTCTACCGCCTACGCCGAAAGTCAAGTTAATGTTACCAAAATCTTGAGAAGTTTTTTCAAGAACGGTCCAGCTCCGGGTGTCTCGCTTCTGTAGATGTAACTCGACCTAGTTAAGGCATGTGTTTAGTGTGGGTTGGAGAGATATCTGTGCATCTTAACCTTTGTGCCGTAGAACTGGGAAGTTGACTCTGCGGGATCGATAGGCCCAAAAAGTTCTAAAGCACGGGAAAATCTCTTTGATCCAGGCAAGCACAAGTCAATGTGTATCTGAGCATTAGTGCTTTCGTTGGTGAGTGTTCAGTTTAATAGAGCGGCCTATGATACCTGGGACTCATCGAATTTGATCACGCTGCGCTCTTTCTCCGCCTGCTTCGCAAAGATAGACACATGCACTTTGTTCAATGTTTGATAATGGTCAATGCGACAGTTCACGATTTCCTCGGTCTACGGAGATGAGCTGCTCCAGCGAATCTGATGATAAGAGTCGACGATGACGTACAACTGGTTCCTTGGTAATGGGGGAGAAGACGTGACGGCCGGATTTGCAGCCCGGTATCTTGAGAAATTCATCGAACTCCAATACGCGACGTTTGCAGCAAAGATATCCCTGAAGAGAAAGCTCCGATCATTTGGCACATCCTCGCATGGCCAGGCATACCTTGCTGCCTTCATGGAATATTGGCTGCATGGGCATAGTGAGAAAAGTGATTAAAAACATAACGAAAAAGCGTTCTCACCGATGCCGGATGATACGTGCATACAGCGTCTTTGCTGTCGTCTTGCCTATTGACCTCATCGCTTACAAACGAAATTTTACACCCGTTCCGGCGGCATAACGTACCCGGCTTCACCGCGACGCTTGTGTCATCCCTCTCTTCGGTGATGGCTGTAGGTGCAAAAGGAGCGGAGACGGAGAATGTATGTTGCGCAGATGATGTAAATACTTCCTTCCCAGATGCTGGACCCGATACCGTCAAATCTACCATAGGCGAAGGTTTTGGCGGGTCTATTTTTGGGGCTGCCTCAGTGTGACATTCCGACTCTGTACATCCCTAACTTCACATTATTGTGGTTCACGGCAATGGTCAAAAAGGCTACGTACGAGAATTTTCATAAATTCATCAAATTCGAGGACGGGTTTGTTCACATCCGCACAGCATGACCATGATTTAAGGCCCTCATGAAATACCTTGAAAAAACTATGGTTAATAGTTGCTAAGGGAGTCGCTGATCAAAGCATACCGGGACACCAGGATGGTGTACGCAAACATCAGGGTTGCCCGCGATGAATTCATTGCCGCAGCCTTTCCGTGTGCAGCGAGGCATTAGGCTTGTCGCAGTTCAGACTCGTCGTATTGACGATCGATGGCCTGAGTCAACTTGAACATTATCTTGACGCTTACGTAACTACATAACGTCCACACTGAAATATAATATATATTGGGCAGGTGCAGGTGAACATCGGAACATTTACTGGGAGAACACGACTCGACGACAACACCGTAGCTACTCTCGCTTGGTCAATAGTTATGAAGCATGTTCAACAGCATAAGCTTCCCAGGCCGAGAAGCCAAACCCAACTCGTTACTCGACCAAGTGTCCTCAAAATGTCCTTCGTCGAGTTGCAGAGCGATGTAAAGTAGAAGGATATGTAGTGAAAAAGCTTGAAAGGCCATTCTCACGTACTTTACGAAGAATGATCAGCATTGCGAAGGAGCGCACTAGAGGAATTCATGATCCTATCAAGCTGCACTGTGCGCCGCGCGACGTCCCACGGCTGGCATACTGACTCATAAGCCTGCGATAGCCTAGTAGGTAAGTCACAGTTAGTCGCTCCCGGCAGTCAGACGATATGCATAGCTTACACCACCACCAAGAATTATCCCATGCATGATGGGAGGAAACTGGTATGATTGCCTACTTTCTTCGCTAGCATTTGCCTGAGTTGCGATACGCCGTGTCACTTCGAATACGGGAAAAAAAGGCGGCAAACCCTAACGAATGATGTGTGCGATGAGGAAGTGTTCGCATCATAACTGCTCACCACATGTTTCCTTGCCAGCCCCAGAAATATCTCCGACTTCTTTCGCCCAGCCTCAGTTGCCGGATATCTGCAATGTCTTTTGGTCGAGAAACAGAAGAGGATCTCATTCCTTGAAAAACTTCTTTCCATCCATGAAACCAAGCACTACCTCCTGTGAACGTCAGTTGTTAGATACTCCGTTAGCCGTCGCAGTTCCCGTCGTCCTCACAACCAACGTAAATACATGTATGTAAACAAATTGCGACTTTTTCCCTCAACGTTGCATTGCTCCAATGCGTTCTGCTCATCTGATACGTATACATAGGATTCTACACTTCTATAGCTTGCGGTTCCTGAGAAGCCAAAAGTCTGGAAGCATACATCCTGCAGCGAACATCATGTCCTTATTCTCGGGGTGCTAGTATTAGATACTTTATTAAAGAGCGAGGTAATGGTACTAGTAGTCGTATTCGGATCATTTGAAAGCCTGTTACTTCGGGGATGTTCAGGTAGGTATACGTATTATGCCTTCTCCTGGCCCGGGATAGCGAGAGTCTGTTTACGAGAGAGCGCATATCCGCTACTAGCTAGCGGATGGAATTCAGCAGAGAAAGCCTGAGAGCACAGCCAAGCCGAAGTGGGAAACAACACTGCTTTGAGCTCAGCCCAAAGCGACGAATCGCAACACCCGTAAGAGCCGAAATGTCACCAAAGCGTTGCTACGCTTACGTTCTCTATTTACCTATGTGTCTATAATGGAAGATTTAGTACTACTAGTAGGAGCGAACACTGTGTAACCGTTTTCTGATACATGCTTTTCCTTCATCACCGGTTACTACAGCGAACGTTCAGCACTCTTCCTAATTCAGATGCAGTATCGTACGCCCGGGACTTTACGTTATGGCCTAGGATTTTATCCCTCCCGGAGCAGCGCATTTTGTTAACGGCCGCTCTTCGAAAGCTGGATTGTACTGATAGCATTCAGACGCGCCGACGCAGGAAAGTTTATGGATCAAATTTTCCTCCCTTGTCGTCAGTTAGGAAGAACGTGCTCCAGGAGCTTTTTTTCCCGGATCACTACTACGATTTTCAGAAGGCATGTGTTCAACCCTGAAATGCTACTACGGGTTGCTCAAGCTCAGCGCTCACCACTCCAACCTTTATCTGTTCTATGTAGGGCCATTATGATGGAGTCATACACGATTTTCGCGAAATAAATTTTACTTCATGGCCGACTGCTGAAGAGGAGCTTAAACCCATCCTAGATCGATTGTATTCGTTGTGCCCAACACAAAACATCCAGACCCACCTTCTTCACCTCGCGTCTTACGGGGAAATCTTACCTCATGTTGATAATACCTCCGCCAGTGGATCGTGGATAGTCGGTGTCAGTTTAGGTGCCGAGAGAACATTGCGAATGGAAGGCCCTTTGGAAGATCATCACCGTACCTTTGATGTTCCTTTGCCATCTGGAAGTGTTTATCTGCTACAGTAAGTCACCTTTGTTGCTAAAGTATCTTTCCCACGCCGATGAGAGTTTAGGGGTTTCATGAGGTTCAATTATAAGCATTCTATCCTCAAGAAGGACATATCTAACAATAGCATCAAATGTTTGGGTCAACGCCTTAGCATTATGCTAAGGGTACGTGTTTGTTTTGGCTTAACACTGTATTTTCCACGAATAAATTATTTTTAGGATCTACCACAAATCACTCCCCATTTACATCCAAACAACGAGTGATCGGTCAAGTCAAATAATTACCTCAAAGCAAGAGGTAGTCTTCCATTTAAACAGAGGTTTGTCATAATCAATTCAAATCCGCCAGGAACCAAGGTTTCCAGCATTGGATTGTCGCTGATCTGACGGCTGATCGATCATCGATCATCGATCGGGGATCTATGATACGATCTTACGGTGTACGTCAATCACGCCTCATTTCTTTAGAAAATTCTTGTGCGTGGACGAGGAGATTTACCGTTGGCTTGTTTGCAAAATGAACTATTCTATCAATGAAAATCCTGTATACATTCAGCGGTAAGTTCCTGAAGATGCAGCTCCACGACGTGGCTTCATATTGGACGCGGGATTGGAACAGCTTGTTAAGACAGAGTATACTCAGTAACATCTCGGGAGTATTTCATGGTCTCCCACTATCCGAACCAGGGAAATTTGCCATAAACCTCACCTTCATCACCACCCTTAAATTCTGATGATGTAGCGTATCGCATGAGAAACCAAGGAACACGAGGCTTACGGGGGATAAATGGTGACGGTTCTTATCAGCCTTGGGTCTACTCTGTTTGTCTATACACGAGTCCTCTATGTAAGTCCCCTATGGACTTCTCTAGCTTGGGGAACAATTCTACGGAGATTGAATAAATACTGCCTCAACTTGTGTTAAAGATAGTTGAGTACAATTTAGAGTTCTCGTGTTATGAGATCTCAGAAAGAGTGCAGGACGAGACGCTGGAATACGAGAAGTATTCTAAGTAACCTTTGTGATACCGGCAGCACTGCCAATAGTGACAAGTTCAGTAGAGCAAGAAGATGAGAAATACAACTCCAATGCTCACGGCAAGCTAACCGTCCTTCCACTGTCATCTCTGATAACCAATACCTGTGTTCCCTTCAAAGGCACATAAATGTCAGGAAGTGACAATGTAGTTTAAGACACGTACATCGGGCATACGGCTGGTGGACTGCACCGTGCCGTAAACGATTTGTGCATTGGAAGCCCAGAAGAACACCCTTGTTCCAGCCTGAGAGGTATTGGTTGCGGAACAACATACTGGGACAAGGGGTGGGACGTACAGGGAATGCGTTCATAGCCAAAATACCAGGGGAAAAGGTGCCTTACGCTGGCGAGAGGAACCGAAGGGACCGTGTTTGAAATGACTTGACCTCAATCCTTTTTATAAGTCAGTCTGCATTCGATGAATCGCCACCGAGCGACAGGCGAAGGGCTGTAAAGCTTCGCGATGAGCAAGCATACTCCCATCCATTGAGTCACAGAAATCTACTAAACATCCGAACGCAAATTGCTAGAAAAGAAGGCCAGAAGAGGCTCAACGGAAGATTTAGTGATCGCGTTTGAGGATCGAGTGGGCCGATTTCATAGCTGTTTCGAGATCATGCAGTGATAAATTTCCGAGCGAGGAAGGTTTCGATTGATCTTCACGGAGTCCAAACCGGGTGACAATGGGAGGGTGAGGTTCAGGGTTCAGACAAGTCAATCCAAAAATCTAAGGAAGATCTAGACACGAGTTGATCAGATGAAAGTATGCAATCCACATGTCAGGAATATTGTCGGCCTACTGGTAGACACGATTCCCAGACATGTGCACCTTTGGCGCATGCACGAGTGGCGTGCCTTTAATCTCGAAGGTCCAAGTTACTTTTGTATGTCACCTATACTGGAGCCGACGTGAACTATCCGGAAAAAAGTAATCCTCAGATGTGAAAACAAGGTGATTATCCACTGAATTGAAACAATCCTACGTAGCTTCTTTTCGAGTCGTCTTTTCTTGGGCACTTCCAATCAGCGATCACATACTAGTACTCCTTCACTTCCCATGAGTCTACCATGCGTAACAAGACGTAATCAAGACTAGAATTCCCATGATGAATATAAAAATGAGCTTTGCGTTGTCTCCATGCAATGGCAAGATTCGTGGGGAGACAGATTCAAGACGGTGTTTGCACCTGTTGGTGAATATTACAAGCCCAGGCTACAATCAGCGTGCCCAAAGCAAACATAAATGTGAAAGATGCCTGCGCCAACGATGACTTCCAAAGGTGCTTCGGCCCGTCATGACATGTCTGTCATCCTTGTCACTGGATCCTATGACCATGAAATCCGCTTTTGGGAAGCCTGGAGTGGAATATGCTCCCGAACTATCGCGCGCACTGGAGAGTCGGGAGTGAGTTTCCTCAAGTCATTAGTCAGTCATCTGACGTCAAGCTGCCCTCGAGTTAGCAGGTCAATCGTCTAGCCATCTCTCCAGAGTGAGCAGCATGACCACCTTCTAATTTCTTTTTTCACCTTTCGATACTTGTTAGTAAACGACTCCTCGCTGCGGCGATTCACAAGAAGGTCAACATATATGAAATTGCAAGCGGAGCATCTGACCCCGTGTGTAGCACGCGTTCACAGCAGGTCTATATTAAATATCAGAACTTTCAGGTCGTCACTTTTGAAGGGCACACCATGAATGTAACCTCAATATCCTTCCACAGCGAGGGAAAGTGGCTGGTCACAGGCAGCGAAGATGGAACAATTAAGATATGGGATCTTCGGTATGATGAATGAACTCGGGGACTCGTTGTGCATTATTAAAGATTACATCAGAAGCTCGCAACTGCATCGGACATATGATAACTCTTCGCCGGGTCTCGTTTCTCTTACTTCCTGCAGCTTCATCTGCTAACCAGGTATTCCACAGTTAATGATGTTTGTATTCATCCCAACCAGGGCGAACTCATTTCATGTGACCAAGCTGGTAGTATCAAGCAGTGGGATCTTTCTGACAACATCTGCTCCCATGAGCTCGTGAGTCTTATTCTGTTTAAGTTTTCTCTGACCTTATTTTTCGCTGCAAGACTCCGGCAGGAGATGTTCCCATTCGATCTGTAAGTCTTGCTTCCGATGGATCGTGTTTGGTAGCTGGAAATAATAAGGTAACCGGAAACTGGATCGCAGTCTGTATTTCATTGCACTGTCCTCATCATTGTCCCAGGGCCAATGCTACGTTTGGAAAGTAAACGACGAAAGCTCTGGACTCCCTCGCTTTCAAGCTGTTACGCGGTTTCATGCTCACAATAAGTATCTGACCCGCTGCCTACTGAGCCCTGATGCAAAGTGATGTAACCTGTTCTATACTTTTTGTACTTTCGCTGAAGATGTCAAGTTAGATATCTGGCAACATGTTCTGCAGATACCACTGTAAAGATTTGGTCGATATCGCAAAGTTATGAATTTAAGCAGGAGAGGATACTAATGGGTCATCAACGATGGGTTTGGGATTGTGCCTTCAGTGCTGATTCGGCTTATTTGGTGACTGGTGAACACAAAGTTCTATCTGGATTGCAACGTTTTTATGTTTGCTCCCAGCTTCCTCTGATCATACTGCTCGACTTTGGGAAATGTCGTCGGGGGAGACTGTGCGACAATATAATGGCCATCATAAGGGTAGGACTCTTGTCTTATTCCAATCGAACCCTAATTAAGGCTCCTGTGTAGCCGCCGTTTGTTGCGCGCTTCATGATGGCGCCAGCTGAGGAGCCCCTTCAATTGGAGCGGGGAGAAATGTATAGACCATATGTTATCGATTGCCTGTCACGCATAGTATAAGGCCTGGCTTTCATGATAAGCTCGCAGCAATATCTTAACTACACCGCGTGATAGAACAGACATCGCCTCAATATTGTAAATCTTATCCAACTCTCTTCACGTCGATATCTCGCTTCGTCTTTTCACTTAATTTTGCATTTCTGTGCATCGGTATCAGTATGCATCTGCTCCAGATTTTCATTGGTAATCTGGTTATTATGGCTCTATCTTCCCACTAAAAAGCACGTAAAAGAATCTATAGCTAGAAGAACATACCTTTAGTAAACAAGACACTTCATATTTCCTCGCCTCAAATTCAGATTCCCACCCCAGTAGTGAAATGCTAGGCACACACTTGTTGGCTTCATGCATGCAAATTACGCCAGTGCACTGATTATCGTCGTGTTGAAAACACGGGAACGTCGAACCTAGTCAAAACCTCCCGAGATCCCATCATCGGAACTCCTTGCATTGCGTTTTGCAACCTGGTGCCGGCCCGTACACCCCCAAGGTCGCGCGGATGATTTACTGACCCCGGGATTTCCTCTAGATGGGCCTGAGGAACACAGGCTGCCTCGGTCTAGGCAGAGATGCACGACCTATATACCGGTACCGCCACTAAGTGATATCCACATTTCTCCTTGCTGGGCTACGCTGTACATATGCCGATCATATTAGTACTTCTGCCGTTTCCGTTTATAGGCCTGAGCCTGGATAACGAGGAAAGTGTATGAAGGAAATTGACGCCGGTGCCGTTTGGCAGTGCTGCCATTGTGTAACTTTACATGTCCCTTAATGGAGGCACCGGCCCGAAGAGCCAAGACCAAAATTCTGGGTAGCAACGACTGAAAAATTTAGCGTGACTTCCATACGTGTCCGTGAAGTTAGAAGGGCTTCCAAAATAACTCTTATCAGTGACTGCCACTGTGAGGAGGTCATCTTCGTTTGACTATGCATGTACATCGAGCACATGCCTACACATACCGGGAGAATCTACACACGCACCTAGAGGCTGCGGAAGGAATCCAAGCTATGCGGAATTCTCAAGCTTTACGATGAGCCAGTGCGCAATGACGAATAGATTATATACCTAAAGCTCGAAGGTGTAACGACCATTCTGATGGCGCAGATTTCACAATATGGCTACTTTACGAAGACAGACCCGGAAGACGGAGTCCAACATGTACGAGCTACGAGACGGCAATATTTATGTCCGTGGCAATAGGACAACTTGGTAAGACAGTATCGAACCTACTAGTCCACCTGCGCTCAACAGGGTATAAGAGTGCGCTGGTAGGGATATGTCGGTGCGCGTCGAGCCGAGAAAATAAGGTTGTGCGACTGGGAATGGGAAACCTGTGATAGGGCACATGAGTTCAGGACTGAAGATATCCAAAATAAATGATAGCGGCGGCTAGATCAATGAGGGATGAAGATGATGAAGATGTCAAGAACAGAAAAGACCATCCAGCTAGCGCTGCCAACTCAAATAATAGCCGAATCTGGATCCTATACAGCGTTGGAAGCCTTTTGCATCAGAGGGCATGAGAAGGGTAGAGGAAGACGTGAAAGATGTCTTTAACAGTGGCAGGAGGGACCGACGCATCAAGGTGAGCATTCCTATACGTCACTCAGCGATACTGCGAGTGAGTGAAAAATCAAGCAGCTGACGCAAGCTGCATGAAGTGATGGACTACCAGCGACTACCACACTGACTCAAGCACTCACATCCCGGCGGTTCCGTCAAGATCCGTAAAGGCGATCGAGATGACAAGATAAGCAACCTCTCTACTGATTGCTAGATCCTGCGTCAAAATCCAATCGTCCCTACTACAGAACTGTGTCCAGGTGCAACCCAGAGACTCATGATGTGATTGGTGGCCCCCGATTTTGTATAGAAGTCTTTCAATTCGTGGCACTCGAATAATCAGTGATTTCGGCCGAAATGGTGAGGCACGCTCAAGCTAAAAATTTGCTGTGTGCGGAACTTAAAAACTAATTGAACTTCAGGTCTTCAGGGCTGGAAAATTGTCAATCTTGCCTTGCCTTCCCTCCGCATTCATTCAAACATTAAACCTTCCTCATCATCTTCGACTTCGATACACTGTTAACGGTGGTACATGGCTAGTCCGTGTTTCTCTGATGGTCATTTAGCACATCCGCTGCCTCTAGTGTCCAACTCCCCTTCTGCAGAAAATATCAATGGCTTCGATGTCGTTGAGCGTGATCCAGCCTCCTGGTCTGGGTCCTTACCCGCGAGTCAGGGCTTATATCTAAATGAATACGAGAAAGACTCTTGTGGGGTAGGTTTCATATGCCATATCAAAGGTGTACCGAATCACAAAATCGTATCTGACGCTCGGCAACTCTTATGTGCCATGGCACATAGAGGTGCTACTGGAGCTGACAGCCGCGATGGTGATGGCGCAGGGGTAATGACTGCGATACCTCATCGCTTTTTCCAAAGGGAAGTTGAGAGAGACATCGGTTGTACCCTTCCCGAACCCGGAGAGTATGCAGTGGGCAATGTCTTCTTCAAAGCGGATGACCCAGTCCAGCTTCAGAGTTTTCAGACGGTTTTCACAAACATCGCAAGCGACCTAGGTTTACGCGTTCTTGGGTGGAGAGAAGTCCCCACAGATGGAACTATACTTGGCCCAGCAGCCAGCAGTAAAGAACCTGCAATTCTTCAACCGTTCGTTGTTCTCGAGGCACATTATGGCGATGGAAGCATAAGTGAGGGACGCTCATTCGATGCCAGACACTTTGAACGTCAACTATATGTTCTTCGGAAGCATTCAACTCATAGCATGTCGGTAGTTTCGTTTATCACTTGATTCGTCAAGCTGAACACTCAACTCTTGTCATTATGAAGCACTCTCGCGAAAGGATTCTACGTCTGCTCGCTCTCCTCCAAGAATATTGTATACAAGGGCCAACTTTCCCCATCCCAAGTATATAACTACTATCACGACCTCAATCACGTCCTCTATCAATCGCACTTCGCATTGGTCCATTCACGCTTTTCTACGAACACATTTCCAAGTTGGGATCGGGCGCAGCCTCTCAGGTGGGCTGCACATAATGGTTTGTCCTTTTGACTAGTTAGCATCAGCCGTTGGATGTAGATCTAATGCAGGCAACTTCCAGGTGAAATCAATACGGTCCGTGGTAACAAAAATTGGATGCGCGCTCGTGAGGGTGTCCTTTCATCCCAGCATTTTGGTGACCAATTGGACCTTCTCTATCCTATCATTGAAACGGGAGGCTCCGACTCAGCTGCCTTCGACAATGTTCTCGAGTTGCTAGTCGTCAATGGTGTGGTGACACTGCCAGAAGCAATCATGATGCTCATCCCGGAAGCCTGGCAAGGCAATGAACACATGGAACCCCAGAAAAGAGCCTTCTACAATTGGGCTGCTTGCTTGCAAGAGCCTTGGGATGGTCCAGCTCTTTTCGCATTTAGTGATGGTCGCTACTGCGGCGCAAATCTTGATCGGAATGGTCTTCGGCCTTGTCGTTTTATTATCACCAACGAGGACATAATGGTGTGTGCATCGGAAGTCGGGGCATTATATATTGCACCAGAAAAGATAGTACAGAAGGGTCGTTTAAAGCCTGGTCGTATGCTTCTGGTTGATACTCTCGAAGGAAGGGTCGTCGACGACAAGGAACTCAAGCGCACTACTGCAGCGAAGCAAAACTTCGCGTCCTGGGTGGAAACCAATGTTCTGCATGTCCCAAACATCATCAAGCGAGTCAAGCGCAGTAACATGCTCCTCGAGCCTGTCCTTGACAGTACCTCTGTCAGCACTGATCCAAAGCTGCTCGGATTTGGTTTTACAATCGAACAACTCAATTTGCTTATGCTCCCCATGGTGCTGGACGGTAAAGAAGCCCTTGGTTCCATGGGGAACGATGCTCCTCTTGCTGCAATGGCTCAACAGCCGCGGGTTATCTATGATTATTTTCGACAATTGTTCGCACAGGTAACTAACCCTCCCATCGATCCGATTCGAGAAAGTATTGTCATGTCGTTGGAGACTTACGTCGGTCCGGAAGGTAACTTGTTGGAAATGAAGCCCGAGCAGTGCCATCGTATTCTTCTGCCTTCTCCGTTGATTTCCATCGAGGAGATGAATGCTATGAAGCATCTCAAAACCGCGTACAACGGTTGGCTTTCTCGAATCATTGATATTACTTTCCCAAAGGAGGAAGGGTTACCAGGATATCAGCTTGCACTTGAGAGAGTCTGCAGTGAAGCCGCCCAAGCAATCGATGACGGGATTAAAGTGATTATCCTAAGCGATCGTGACATTGGTTCCTCTCGTGTACCTCTGTCGGCCCTTATCGCCTGTGGTGGAGTTCATCATCATCTCACCTTGCACAAGAAGCGAGCGAAAGTTGCCTTGATGGTGGAGACAGGGGAGGCACGTGAAGTTCACCATCTCTGTGTGCTTGTGGGTTATGGTGCCGATGCTGTGTGCCCTTGGCTAGTCATGGAGACAATTCACAAAATAGGTCGCGAGGGACTGTAAGATTTTTAATCTTTCTTGCTGCTACTATTGTCTCATTTTTCCTCAGTATCAAGGGCGGGAAGACCGTCAGCCAACTTATGGATAACTATCGTCAATCTGCTGACAATGGCATCCTTAAAGTCATGTCTAAAATGGGAATTTCCACCCTTCAGTCTTACAAGGGCGCCCAGATTTTTGAAATTCTCGGCTTACACAGTCAAGTCGTGGAAAAGTGTTTCATTGGCACTGCTAGTCGAGTCCAAGGTGCCACCTTTGACCTTCTGGCCATGGATGCGTACGAGCTACACGAGCGAGGGTGGCCGAGCCGAGAAACTATCATTCCTCCTGGTATGCCGGAGTCAGGCGAGTATCATTGGCGGGACGGTGGAGAAGCCCATGTCAATGACCCGGCAGGCATTGCAAATCTCCAGGACGCGGTTAGAGAGCGAAATCAAGCTGCATATGATGCATATTCTCGCAACGCAAACGAACAGATACAGAGCATTCAGCTACGTGGGCTTTTGGATTTCCGTTACGAGAATGTCACGCCCATCCCTATTGAGCAAGTGGAGCCTTGGAACGAAATTGTGCAACGCTTTGTGACTGGGGCTATGTCTTATGGGTCAATTTCAATGGAAGCTCACTCTACACTTGCCGTAGCAATGAACCGTCTTGGTGGGAAATCCAACACTGGTGAAGGAGGTGAAGATGCTGAAAGGTCTCTTGTGTTGAATAATGGTGATACAATGCGGTCGGCGATTAAACAAGTCGCATCAGGACGTTTTGGTGTCACATCCAACTACCTCGCGGATGCCGATGAACTCCAAATCAAGATGGCGCAGGGTGCAAAGCCAGGGGAAGGTGGCGAACTACCTGGCGACAAAGTATCTGTGTCTATTGCACGAACCCGGCACTCCACCGCCGGGGTTGGCCTCATCTCTCCGCCGCCTCATCATGACATCTACTCGATCGAAGACTTAAAACAGCTCATTTACGATCTCAAATGTTCAAATCCACGCGCTCGTATCTCTGTGAAACTTGTGTCTGAAGTCGGTGTTGGTATAGTTGCAAGCGGTGTTGCGAAAGCAAAAGCAGATCATATTCTAATATCTGGGCATGACGGCGGTACAGGTGCATCTCGTTGGACTGGTATCAAGTATGCAGGACTACCATGGGAGCTCGGGTTGGCTGAGACGCATCAAACCCTCGTTCTCAATGACCTTCGAGGTCGAGTCACTGTCCAGACTGATGGGCAAATTCGTACCGGCCGCGACATTGCTATTGCCTGTTTATTGGGAGCTGAGGAGTGGGGATTTGCTACAACGCCTCTGATTGCAATGGGCTGCATCATGATGAGAAAATGCCATCGTTCGTATACGTCGACTTTTTCTCCTTCTATCTATTGATGTTGTGTCCTCAATAGTAAACACGTGCCCTGTGGGTATTGCAACCCAGGATCCACAACTTCGTGCAAAATTTGCAGGCCAACCAGAACAAGTGATCAACTTCTTCTATTACCTTGCCGAAGAACTTCGTGGCTACATGGCCAAGTTGGGATTTCGCACCATCAATGAAATGGTGGGGCGGGCTGATATGCTTAAAGTAAACGAGAAACTGCGTACAGCTAAGACGACTCACCTTGATCTATCTGCCATCCTAAAGCCGGCATGGCAAATGCGCCCAGGCGCTGCTACCTACCGAGTACGCCAACAGGATCACAAGCTTTATATTCGCCTTGATAACAAATTCATCGATGAATCTGAACCAGCCCTTACCAAAGGCCTTCCTGTCCACATTGAATGCGATGTGACGAACACTGATCGTGCACTGGGGACTTCACTTTCTTATCGGGTTTCCAAGCTTTACGGTGAGGAAGGGCTTCCCAAGGACACCATTCACATCCGCATGAAGGGTTCTGCAGGTCAATCGTGCGGCGCATTCCTGGCACCAGGTATCACAATAGAACTCGAAGGTGACGCGAACGATTACGTGGGTAAAGGACTTTCAGGCGGTCGTCTGGTTGTTTATCCCCCCAAGAAGTCTTCATTCAAGGCTGAAGAAAATATCATCATCGGCAATGTTTGTCTTTACGGCGCGACGTCCGGCGAAGCATTTATTCGGGGCATTGCTGCAGAACGTTTTGCGGTTAGAAACTCCGGTGCTAATGCCGTTGTAGAGGGCACGGGAGATCACGGATGCGAATACATGACAGGTGGACGTGTGGTCGTCTTGGGAGTAACTGGACGAAATTTTGCAGCTGGAATGAGCGGGGGGATCGCATATGTGCTTGACACCGCGCATACATTCGCATCCAAGGTCAATATGGAAATGGTTGAATTAGGTAAAGTCAGCGATCCTCGAGAGATCGCTGCGTTGCGTAGTCTCATTGAGGACCACCGCCATTACACGGGATCCGAGGTTGCGAATCGAGTTCTCCAGGACTTCCATCATCTTCTCCCTCTCTTCGTTCGTGTTATGCCCTATGATTACAAGCGAGTGTTGGAAGGACAGAAATCCCGTGAAAAGGAAGAGAAGATAAGACAAAATGTTATCGACTTGGTGCCGTCCCGAACTGCGAGCCAGGTAGATCTTGCCTCTGAGGGACTAGAGGATATTCTACTTCCCAAAACCCCAGCACCATCCATACCTTCAAAGGGTCGCCACGAACCTTCCGTCGTCGATGTGGAAGACTCGATGGTTGATGACTCAGTATCTAAGCATCGACTTCACAAACTGGACAAGATTCGTGGGTTCATGAAATATAAACGCTTAGGTGAAGCGTATCGTCCTCCCCGCAAACGCGTCAAAGACTGGAAAGAAATCTCCACCAGACTGACTGAGAGCGAACTGAAGTACCAATCTGCTCGATGTATGGATTGTGGTGTACCATTCTGCCAATCGGACTCTGGTTGCCCGATATCGAATATCATCCCTCAGTGGAATGATCTTGTTTTCAAAGAACAGTGGCAGGATGCTCTTAACCGTCTTCTTCTTACGAACAACTTCCCTGAATTTACTGGTCGCGTCTGCCCTGCACCGTGTGAGGGAGCTTGTGTATTGGGCATCAACGAACAACCTGTAGGCATAAAAAGCATCGAATGTGCCATCATCGATAAGGTCAGTTGCCTTTTACTAGTTATCTGCTCATTGGTAACGACTTCAACAGGGATTCGAAATGGGTTGGATGGCACCAAAACCCCCTTTGTCTCGTACTGGAAAACGAATTGCCATCATTGGCTCCGGCCCAGCAGGTTTGGCTTGCGCCGATCAGCTCAACAAGGCTGGGCACTTTGTTACCGTATATGATCGAAACGATCGCATGGGCGGCCTCCTGATGTATGGCATACCAAAGTACGTCTCATTTAAGTATGTCCACCAAGTCATAATGCTGATGTTTAAATTAGCATGAAACTTGATAAGTCCGTGGTACAGCGTCGCCTTGATCTGATGGGGGCTGAAGGGATTGTGAGTGATTGTTCATATCTTATATCTTGGCATTTAAATACTTTGGATTAGACTTTTGTTCCAAATGCGCATGTGGGAGTGGATGTTGATGTATCGCAACTCCGTGCCGACAACGATGCTCTAGTAATCTGCACGGGCGCGACGTGGCCGCGGGACCTTAAAATACGCAACCGGGAAGTAGATGGTATTCACTTTGCTATGGAATTTTTACAAGTATGATATCCTCACAAAACTTGGGATCTTATCCCTGATATTTTTCTTCTTCAGCTAAATACAAAGTCACTACTGGATTCAAATCTTGAAGATAGTGGATACATCAATGCTAGAGGCAAAGACGTCATAGTCATAGGAGGAGGAGACACGGGCAACGACTGTATCGGCACCTCTATGCGCCATGGAGCGAAGTCGGTCACAAACTTTGAACTTCTTCCAAGGCCCCCCATTGATAGAGGTCGAGACAATCCTTGGCCACAATGGCCTAGGTTAGGATCGTGCTACTAAGGGAGATAACACGGTGTGCTGACTTCGATACCAGGATCTTCCGCACAGACTATGGACACACGGAGGTAGCAGCACACTTTGGTAACGGTAAGCAGACGCCCTAGCGGTCGCGTCTGGCTGCTGACGAACTATATAGATCCGAGGGAATATTGTATTTCAACCAAGGAATTCGTGCTTGACGACGGAGGGAAGTTGAAAGGTCTCAACACAGGTACGTTTCACGTGAAATTTCACCCAATCTCCTCACAACTTCGTTATCAGTGCGAGTTGAATGGACCAAGGACAGCGGGGGAAGATGGAAGATGGAAGAAGTTCCTGGGTCCGAAAAGTTCTTTCCTGCGCAACTTGTGTTTCTTGCGCTTGGCTTTTTGGGACCGCAATCTGATGTTATCAAGGCCTTGGGAGTGAAGCAAGATGCAAGATCAAACATTCAAACAGCCACTAAGGTGCGATCTATGGACGCTTGGATTTCACATGTTAAACATTCATCCCCCTTCATCTTCAGAGGTATACTTCAAATATTGAGGGAGTATTTGCTGCAGGAGACTGCCGCCGCGGGCAATCATTGATTGTCTGGGGAATCAAGTAAGCTTGTCCGATCATGACGTTAACAAAGCTGACCAAGTTGTCACGACATAGCGAAGGACGTGGTGCTGCTGCTGAAGTGGATGCTTGGCTCAGCTCTGGGCTGACAAGATTGCCAAGTGCAGGTGGGATCAAGGCTCGGGTGAGTACATAGCACATTGTGACCAATATATGATACTAAAACGACAGCTTGGTGCAGTCATTCGCTGCCCCCCCTAGTAACATATGATCTTCACTAACTTTTCGGATTTTATAACTGTGGACAAATGGAATATGTTCTATTGTTGTCAAAGCTTCGTGAACATCAGATCGAAAAATGTCTTTTTCGTATGTCCCTGCTTTTCCCTTTGATGCCCCAGATACCCCAATTTGTTTTGACCATCACTCTCGGATCGAAGTCTGCCACTTCCCACTTTTCACTCCCAAATGTATTTGGGCCAGGCGTTATCACCCATTCGAACTCGCCAGCAACCTTAGGTGCCGTCGACAACGATCGGACATCTCTCTCGACATCCGTCGGTGAGAAACCTGTAACAAATATAGGACATTTACTGGCGAGAAGCATCGGTAGAACAGGACCCCATTCTGTAGGTGAGGCGATTTGTAGAAGTGCTTCCAAATTCTCAGATGTCGATACCGGGGAAGGAAATCCGAAGCCCGGTGAAAAAAGGAAGAACAAGTCACTATACGGGTCGAGAGTGTATTGAAATTGAGCATGGACTTCCGCATAATGTGCTTGCATGCCCGTAATTGTAAGCTGAGGTGTGTACGGAACCGTGTAGGAGGGCACGCCATACCGCTCTACAGAGGAGCGAGTACGTTTCATTCGGGTGATAGAAGCTGGTGTGGGAGGTTCATAAATATTTGGAAGATAAATGGGTTTCTTCTCTTCCTCGAGAGCGGCAACTTCCTCGATAGGCCGAGGGACGCCTTTTGATGCTCCTGTAGCCGAAGGTGACGACATCTGCGATTCAGAGAACTTAGGCAGCGAGACTTGTGGTCCAATGAAAAACAAGTGAAAGTGAGTGGATGGGAACAACATGCATAGCTGTTCCCATACGTGGGGTGGTAAGGATGATTCTGCGCGAGCTCCGAGAATGAAAACGCGAACTTGAGGTTTCCCAACCGCAGCCTCCGCAGTTTCAGGAGCGCCCGGCGCTACATGCAAAGTTGTTCTCAACGCTAGAAGGAACACCAAGGTGAAAGGGAAGACATGTAGAATGACCATTGGCGACTGACCTGCTAAAGATCGGCTACCTTCTGGGGTCAGGCGTTGATTGTTCAAAGTCAACCCGCTGTGTTGATGGAGGACACCACCAATAGTAATGGGATATGTAAGAAGTTTACTGGCATGTCTTCTAGAACGCTCAGTGTCCATTGATGGAAAACCGCGTGTATACCAGAATACATCCCAGTTAGCAAACGAAATGGCTTCCTCGTATCCCTGAGGTCCTATCGGGAGATAACTTCATTTATAGAGAGCGGAAGAAGAGTAAAGACAAAGTTGACAGACCAGGTAGCTCAAACTCTCGAAGCCTTCTGCCACTCCTCAAATCATGCTCATCTTCATTGGCCTCCCGCAACCTTGAACAGTATTTCTGGTGCTCCTTGTCCTCTTGGTAATGTTCTTCTGAACAATGTGTAGGCCATCCACAATGTGGACATTCAAACTTGACGGCACATGGGTGTGCTTGATGGTGATGATAATTATGGAAAGAAGCGCAAACTGGACATGGCGCTAAGAGCTGAACAGCCTCGCCTCGAGCCCGAACTGCAGGAAATGGAGACTTGGAGAATGGATGGAAGAGATTATCTTGAGCAAGGATAGGATGTTGATCTAGCTGTGGGTTTGGCTTGCGGAGGAGGTTGAATAGTTGCCTAGTACCTGATTGCCTAACACCTGTTAAAGAACGGGGAACATTGTGAGCACGAACAGCAGATACAAAACGCGCAGTAGAGTGCGGTGAAAAACGCATCGAATTTTTTTTTTGTTCGGAGATATTGCCTGTAATACCAGCTCTGTTTACATTTGTGGTCCGTAACAAACAACCCTCTATTCTACTACTACGATCATGTCTGTAAGACAAGCTTCCCTTTCACGAAAGACGAACGAGACTCAAATCGATGTTTCTATCATCTTGGACTGTGGTCCAGCTTCAACCATCCCACAAACAATTGAGATCTCCACTGGCATTGGCTTCCTCGATCATGTGAGTAGGTTATCACAAAGCCATAGTACCAATCACGTCGTGAAACTATTGCGCAAAGATGTATTCTGCCCTAGCCAAGCACAGTGGAATGTCACTGACCATGAAATGTACTGGAGATCTATGGATAGACGATCATCATACCACAGATAAGGATTATATATTCTAGGGAAATTCTGCTATACTCTTACGCTGGATTTACACAGGACAGCGCTATTGCCCTTGGCACAGCTTTTAAGCAAGCTCTAGGCGAAATCCGCGGGATACGCAGGTATGGGACAGGTTTCGCGCCGCTTGATGAAGTATGGCAAGTCCCTGCTGCTATCCCTCTTATCTTTAAATGCTGACAGATCACTAAAGGCTCTTTCTCGTGCCGTCATAGATATCTGTTCCCGGCCATATTGTGTTACAAACCTTGGCCTTAAGAGAGAGAAGATTGGGGACTTGTCCACGGAAATGATCCCGCATATATTTTACTCTTTTGCCATCGCGTCAGGTGTAACTCTGCATGTCGATGTTTTACGCGGGGAGAATGATCACCATCGGTCAGTTGATTCTTAGCCTGAAATATTACTTTATGACCCACAGTGCACAGATCAGAGTCAGCTTTTAAAGCACTAGCACTTGCCATCCGACAAGCCATCGAAAGGACCGGCAGTAACGATGTGCCCAGCACCAAGGGTGTGCTTTGAATGTATTTCGGGGACGGAAAACTACATATATAAATTACAGTTCAAGTAACCAAAGGAAGACCACCACTAAGGCTTACTACCTACTTAGTGCCGTGATGGTTAACTTACCAGAACAAGCACCGCTTCTCATCTGGGGGATTAAGCTGCAAGTAACAATTGTTGGTACCTGGCATGAACGTATATGAAGTAATCGCGTACCTTGGCACGACTCGAACATCGGAAAGCCTGGGCGAATTCGGGTATATTGTAGACGGTTCCATCTACCCGATACCTAGTAGGTGAATGAGGGTCTGAGCGGACACGCTGTACCTGCAAAAAGTTTTGGCTTGAACGTTAAAAGAGAGATCCAAATTTACTTACTGCTACTGCTGCTTTCATTGCCCTACCCCAGATCTGTGCAAACGATATGAAGAAGAGCTGCTCTCTGTATTGGCTTGAATCAACGCGCAATTTTGGCTGATCAAGGTAATACTTACCGAGTATAATCCAAACCAGGAAGAAGATACTCATTTCCAGCTCTTCTCGACTCTTCAAACTGAACCTTCCATGCACGATAAGCTTGAATTAGTCCAGTATCTCCAATATTTTCCCCTGACGTCCTGTTGAAGAGTTAACAATGGGCAGTTCAAGCCCCAGCCCTACTCACAGATTGCCCTGCACCGGTATATCAGAAAGGTGAAGGCATACGGTGGTCATCACATACATTAAGACGTATCTTTCCGCCCTTCCCATCATCAATTGTGTATGCTGAACCAACTTAATTGGATATGGTAACACTGCCGAAGAGGTCGACCCGCACCTGAGAATTGCTTCACTAAACAATCTTGCTTGATCTGGAATCCTCTGCTGGTAGAGTTTGTCCACCACTCTTCTAGCTTTCCTGCTTGATTGTACAATCTACCGACTGAATCGAAAGCATGCTAGAAACACTGTAAGAGTTCTGCTATGGGTTCCATGGAAAAAGTTTACCGTTAATTCGTGTGATGCTACCTGCCCGAAGGCACCATAAGAAAGATACGACGGCCTAACATAAGAGTCAGTCTGTAGATTAGGGCGGCACAACTTGTCCTTACCATCCTTTACCGAAGAAGGGTGGTTGGAAAATGCCGGCAGGAAAAACGATCTAATCGCAACTTCGATGATCAGGATTATGGATTTCCAGACAACACGCACCTCATTGGCAGGTGGATTGAAATATGCGTTAACAGTGGACGGATACATATCCCACGAGTCTGGATTTCTTCGCCGACCTAATTGTAACCATTTTTGAAATATCTTGTTTGTGCTAAACATTCCTTGCTATTTCAGACCACCGGCTCTGAGTGCATGAAGTGATACTCACGCAGCGCTGATCATATTCCCGAAGAAATCATCCTGGTGTACTTTGACGGATCTATAGTACCTCAAGATCGAGCCTGGATCTTGTGTATCAGGTGACAACGGGAAGCCAACTTTGACGCGAATAGCATCAGCCTGTTCAGTACAGGAATGAGCAACAGTAGCTATGCAGTGAGCCAGCCAAAAAATGACCTTCTCAGCAGCGGCTTCGGCAGACTTCTTATCCATCCAACCAATGTGGGGAAGTGATGCCTTGAAGGATTTGACGATATCTAGACAAGGTATGACTCAACCCATCAGCGATGTAGGCGACAGTGCTGACCTCTAATGACTTTGGTTCCTTGTTCCTTTGACTCTACGCTGAAAGTCTCGTTAACAAAATAGCGGCCTGCTGCAACGCCAAGCGCCTCTTCTATTCTTCCGACACAATATTCAGCCCGGTCTTCAACGACTCCTTTCTTGATCCCTGTCAAGAGTTCCTCAAGCGACCGTTGTGCCTGCCACACCTCTGTTTTCGTGCCGAGATAGGGTGACAAAGTCAATGCCGCTCGTATAACAAGATAGGCTTCAATAATATCAGCAGCGGTGTCCTCGAGGATGTCTGATAGAGAAGCCATGTATGCCGGATATGTTACGATCACCTTCTCAGGGAAAGTTCGTGGCGTAAACGTAGCGAAATATGTTGAGAAATGAATTTGAGGGAGGGAATCAGTGAGATTCGAAAGCGGAAGTGGATTGTAAGTTCTGATAGGGTCTTGATATAGCACATCCCTTAAATGAAGGATGGATAAATATACCATTGGAAAGGGTGGTTCTGCTCACAAGTCGAGACTAGCTTCCGCCACCCGACGCTCTAATTTGACAACCTGCCGAGCAAGCTTACGTGCTCGACGCCTTCTGTCAACGGGTTCCTTGTCCTCGTCTTCGTCTCCGTCATCATCTCCCCACGGTGGCCAAGGCCAGGGAGGCCAGAGATCTGTGCCTTCATTCGTGACAAAAGTAGGTGAAGTACGTTGGGATGTCTCCTCTGGTTCAGTAAGAGCAAAAAGGAGCCTTTCAACAACATTCTGAAATTCATTAAGCACGCCTTCATCTTTATAGTATTCCTAAGTGGTGGAACATAAAGCAGCAACATGAAAAGACAAGGAGACAACTCACTTTAGAAGGTAAGCTGAGTCCGGATTGACTGAACCACAGTACCATGTGGTTGGGATCTACTCCATCATCACCTTCGATACCAAAGGAGAAGAATGCACCAATGCCTGTAGATACGAGGATGACAGATTAGACCAGCGAATTAGCAAAAGATAAACAGCATTGCATTGACCTCGAGAATGGAGGTAAGCGAGGGCCGCAGTTAAATCAGTCGACTCCGAGCCCTTAGCAGACGGTATTGTTACCTCTCCACCACGGTACAGTGTTTTCATCGTCTGTACAAAATCCAACAGCGGCACTGCACCGCGATCTTCTAGCCTATTCTCATTCAAGCATGACGTATAAAAGTCGCGCAATTTGAGAAGAAGTTCGGCATCTTGGGATGACGGAGAGGAGGACATTGAAGAATTGGATTCTAAGATTCTCTGGATAACTTGCTTGTTTTGCTGCGACAGGGCTTCAAATTTTCCGAAACTGCCTTTATCCGCTGGCAGCGGATGCGCACGGAGCCAACCTCCATCTTTGAATGTTCTGAGTGGTGCACATTATTTACGAGGAGAATTACATACTTGCAAAATCGTAGAAATTCTCGCAAGGGTCTTGGGAAGTGTCCATAGAAGAAAGCATGGAAGCAGATAAGACAATGCATTGCGGGCTGAAGCAAAATTCCTGGTACGAAGTGATCAGGCACTGGTGAGTTCAGTCCCAAACTTTCAAACACTAACTTTCTCTGGAACTTTCGTCGGGGATGGACCTGGCAAAATAGTAGTGGTTGTGATGCGAGTAGTTGTTGCAGTAGTCACTTGCGTTGATGAGGCAGTTGAAACCATTGTACTTGTCACCGTGACAGTCCTACCTGGCGGCTTGTCTCCTTTCCCACCTCCATTGCGTCGCTGCTCCAATTTCAACTTATGTTGAGCACCAGCGAACAAGCCAATGAAGACCTATAAGCGAGATGAGCTTGCTGGAGGGTTTGTAATGTTTCCATTCCACTGACGGAGCTCAGAAGCAGTAGGACTAGTGCAAGCACGAGCAACACTTTTGTAAGAGGTGTAAGAGGCTCCTGAGCAATGGTGCCAACATGATCTGCAAATGACAGATTGCGTCCTT
Organism: Tricholoma saponaceum; assembly: GCA_003313625.1. Classification (NCBI taxonomy): domain Eukaryota; kingdom Fungi; phylum Basidiomycota; class Agaricomycetes; order Agaricales; family Tricholomataceae; genus Tricholoma; species Tricholoma saponaceum. The sequence continues at coordinate 26,358 of QLOJ01000588.1, forward strand.
CGTTCTCTGGTTCTTCTTGCTCGGGATCTCGCAGTAGAGAAGCCGTCTCTGCTGAGGACGGTAAAACCGCTGCTACAGTCACGGTAATGGTGAGTTACTTACCTTGATCGTTTGACTGCCTGGGTTGTCGATCTACCATGACAGACAGAATCGTGAATGTCACGACACTGTTCAGAGGTGGTTATACGTCAAAGCCTCGAAGTTGCCTTGTGCCCGACAGCATGCATTAAACGCGGTTGGACACTGATCACACGCAATTCATCGTCACATGATCAAGACTATTTCTATTCCGACCTGCCTGGTCCCCCACTAGGGTTGCGGGTAAAAGTCGGGGGTTTGTTACCAAGTGTTACTAACACGTGTTACTTACAGTTAGTTACCAGTTTGTTACATGTCCCAAAAATCACGATGTATAAAATGTAAAAAACTCTTGCGGGGCGTCCCAGGCTCCTAGCATGTGCAGGCACCTTGGTAAGTCAACTGTACAGTTCTAGATGAGTTTAAAACCACATACATGCAACGACTATGCAGTTTTTTTTTCATCCACAGAACTTTAACGTTATTTCCAAAAACGGGTGATACAGCCGCCTCATTTTGAATTCATCTGTAAATGATTTTAAATCCCTTGACGCCGAACATTGTTGATGCTTCTAATCCCCATTGGCGGAACAAAGGTCACAAATTCAATGCTATTCCGAGAAGGCTATGTTCCCTACCAGCTCCGCATCCCCACCATTCATTCTGCTATCCTCCTTCCTGGCAGCCGATATCATGTTGATGAGCCCCTTCATGGCCTCTTTAGATCTTGTTTGGTTCTATCATTGACGGAATTCTACATATCGGCTGGAACCAAAACTTTCTGTCCTCGACTTCATTAGTACCTCAATCTGTAAATCCCGGGCCAATGCTCCCTATTCTATGCCTGATGCGGCTACGAGGTTGAAGTAGCAGTTGAAGGGGAGGAGGGGGGTACTTTTGAGCTTGGAGCCTGGATGTAACATGTGTAGTGCTGTTGAGTGTAATTTGAATTTCGTGCATTCTCTGGTCAACGCAGCGGGTCTGTGGCTGGCGCGGTGAAACCACGTGACCTATGTATAAAACTCTTTTTTACACTGTAAGTAACCTTTTTTACATGACCTCGAAAATTTCCCCTGTAAGTTACCCATTAGTTACAATGACCCGAGTTTTATACGCAACCCTATCCCCCACCCTCAGTTTTCATAACCAGGTAGCACACTGGGTACGGCAGCAGAGCCCGATACATTTAGCAGTGGAAGTGTTATTAGCTATAGAAGGGATTCTTGCTTCAGGAGAAGCTTGTGTCATTTGTTACAGACTCCAGAGTACTGTTGCAGACATACAGACCTTGCCACTACTAATGCCCAGATCTAGACTTAGTCTGGGGGAGGGCAATCCCCGCTATTTGTTGATTGTTTACTTTTGTTTGGCTCAGTCACAAAATGATGGTTTTGCTGAAGCATTGATTTTTTGCATTACACAGCAATTTTCACGGCTTGTTGTAGCAGAGAAAGTTCTCACATTTTGTATTCTCTACAACTTCTTCATGGCCGATTTTTTTATTTTGACTTTGTTATTGAATAAGAGCAGAAATACATCAATTTGTGAGGCCTACAGAAGGGATAAGAAAGAAATTAAAAAATCTGGCACGAAGAACTTGTAGCCAGGAAAAAATTAAGTAGACTTTACTAATGACATAAGATAGTATTGTGAGCAAGGAAGCCACAAAACGGGTCATGAGGTTGCCTACTTTTGAGACTCGTGGAACAGAAGTACTCTTGTACTTCTATCACTCAGGGAGCGAGGAGCCAAGTAAACAGGAAGTTGGTATGTATTCAAGAGTGAATGAATGAATCTAAGACATCGAGGCATGTAATCAACATGAATGCATGTGATCATGTGCATTAGTAAGTATCATCAATCATGATCGGTCGCAATGGGGGAGAGATGTCCATGGTAAGAGTAGGAATACTCTTACACCCGCATATACCCTCTTGAAAATCCATGATCTCTACTGACGCGCAGTCTCCCACTTCACCAGTGCTTCTGTTTCCAATAGCTTGGACTGAGGTAACCACATGTCATGTTCGGGGCCATATCCTGTCCATCGCACGAGGTATTGGTGCCCTTGGCCTCTGGCACGTTGCTTGAGTATTTTGTCAATGAAGAATTCTTTCATGCCATCTTCAGTCACGAGAGGTTGTGATGGGTGTGATGCCCTTTGTGGGAATAGGGTGTCGTCATTAGGGATGTGGGGTCGTAGATTTGCGACGTGGAATGTCGGGTGCGCTTTTGATGTCGGTGGTAGAACCAATTTGTAGCTTGAGCTTTCTGGATATGCTTCAATGACATCATAAGGGCCATCAAAATGTGGCATAAATTTTGCAACACAGCCATCTTTCACTTGCATGTAGTCTCGATGTCGGTGTGCTGTTGCTAAAAGAACCTTATCCCCAATTTTGTATGCAGGGTCGATGATGTGGTCCTTGTTTGCTTCATGAGCCTGATGAATTTTTGCTGCAAGCAGGTTGTCTTTAGCCGCATTCGTTTCTTCCTCCATGTCAGTGACAAACTCTTTCGCCCTCTCTTCATCTCTCATCATGTCCTCGGTAGTGGTGTGCTGGTGAAGGTGAAGGGGAGGGATGACTCGAGGAGACCGTCCAGTTTTTAGTATGAATGGGGAGACGCCTGTGGATGCATTGATGGTATTCATAATGTTGAATCGAACTTTCGGGAGGGCTTTCGCCCAACCCTTTTGGTTCCATTCAACGTGGAACCTGAGACATTGGATGACAGTTTTGTTTGAACGTTCCGATGCTCCATCAGTCTGAGGATGGTAAGAGGTCGACATTTTATGATGTATTCCAGTGAGTTTCATCAAGGCCTTCCAGAATCTCGATACGAAAATCTTGTCTCGATCAGAGATGATTTCTAACGGGCAACCATTTTCGCAGTACCACCTGTCAAAGAAAAGAAATGCGAATTCCTCTGTGGTTATGCTCATCGTGCATGTGTAATCCTGGAGGCTTACTCATCCGTTACTCATATTTTGACATCTGTCAGATTCCTCACATATACCTGCTAACTCGTCATCTTCCTCTTCCTTCCTTTTTTCTCCTCTTACGTTCACCTCGTTCACTGCTGTAACCTTTCTGTATCCTCTCGCTTCGTTATATATTTTGGTCCTTTTCTGTCCTGTCTGACCCAGTGAAGCTCAACTCTATTCGAGGTGAGCTTACACTTTTTTTTTGAATACAGACCAGAACCCCAACCGCCCTGTCATTACTGCTGTACTAGCTGCTTGCCGTTCCTTAAAATCTTTTTTTCAAACTGTTGCAAAAGAAACTTTCCACTCCTGCAATGCGTGCTTCTACGCACCTGCAACCGACTGTCTCTGCTCCCAGTACGCCAGCGTCACGTCATACAACTGCCAAACAATCTGCCCCTGCTTCTGCACCATCACGCTCACCTGTTGCTGACTTGCTGTTGACGCCAATCCCTGAATCCGACGACAACGACAAGCAGACACCACCACTTGTGCATACAGTCACTCCTACTGTACCTCGCCAGCATGACTCTGAATCTGACTCATCTTCTGATTACGAATGCTTCACTTCCCACACGACCCGTACCGCAATTGCCATGTCTTTCATTCCCAATCAACTCGCTGTTGTTGAACAAATACACCAATCAAAATCCCCAATTCTTCTTGCAGGCAAGATCGATCCTGCTGTAATGCGCACCTTCGAGTTAGGCTGTCTAGATTTTTTCGACTGCAAGGAAATCAAAGATGCTGACCAAGTCCGTAAAATCCTTGGCTGCTTTAGAGACTCCTGGATCCGGGACTGGATAAGTGGAGACTGGAATCGGCTACTCACTCTCTCCTTTGCCAACTTCATGACTGAGCTCAGGGCAAACTATCTCGACCCAGACTGGGAACCAACTGTCCGTCGTCGTATCCTCGCCGCTATGCTAAAACAGAATCAGTCCTTCTGGGACTGGTTCTCGCACATGCAATCCCTGAACTCACTTCTTGCCAACACTGCTTCACACTTCTCAGATGCTTCTCTCCGTGAAAAGCTGGAGGCTGGGCTTGACCCTGAACTGACACATCATTGTAATGCCAACAAGGTAGACAAAATTCTCATCTTACGGCCATGGGCCTTAGAAGTCAAATGCCATGATGAAAACTGCTGTGCCGATTTGAAACGCGCTCGGGAAGTCACTGAGGAAGTGTTTAATAGACGCGAGGACACAACCAAACATCACCGCAACAACAACAGCCCTGCCAATGCTGCTACCTACACCGCAAACACCGCAGCAGTGACTTCCGCTGCCATTGCTGGCACCATCCAATGCCTGGCAGCACTCACTGATGCCGAACGCGAACAGCTCGATAACAACAATGGCTGCTGAAAATGCCGTCAACTCAATGTGTACCACATCTCGAAAAACTGCCCCAATGGTTTCCCAGATGTGGCGACATATACTGGGCTCATCAATCATCCCTTGCATCCACCGCCCCCATCTGCACCTCCTGCATCAAACCCCATTGTCACTGCCCCTGTCGCAAGCACCGGATCAAACACCCACACGTCACGAAACAGGTCTCAGCCGCACCCAGTTGCGGCTGTGGGTTCGTGGGCCGACGATACTGCTGCAACTTTTCCCTTGGCTTCATCAGCGCTGGGAGATGGCTCTGACACTGAAGACGAGGATGCTGATGAGGTGAGTGCCCCCTTCCGTGCCCCCCACCTCTGGTGGAAGGCCTGCGTAAGTGGGCCTAACACAGACTTTCCCCTCACCGTACTGATGCTGCTTGACAACGGTGCTCACGTTGTCCTCATACATACAGACCTAGTAAACAAACTTGGGTTACACCGTCGCCTGCTGCCTGAACCCGAAACCGTAGACGTCGCTGTTAAATCCTCAACTGCATTATCCCGAACCACTCTCACTGAATATGTAAAACTTTCTGTAACATCACAAGATGGACTATGGACATCACGAAATGTACGTGCACTTGTAGCCCCACACCTCTGCACTTCGATCATACTTGGCCTCCCATTCTTAATGCACAACTTTATTGTAACCGACCATGCCGCACGTACTTGCATCGATAAACACAATAATTATGACTTATTAAACCTGGCTCCATTGCCATTACCGAAACATAGAAAACCTAAGCTTAAAGAACAATTGAAACAAGTTCGAGCAGACCGAAAACTTGTATTAGCAGAACTGAAGTATGTGCTGAGTGCTCGCAGGCGACTGATGTCCTTTGACTATGTAAAACCTTTTGACATTGTTGGTGCAGTGAATGCACAGGTCGAAACACTCACTCATCTTGCAGAACTGATGCACCATGAAGATCAGTTGAAGGCAGAATTCCATGAGATTTTCGAGCCCATACCGCATGTGGATCAACTGCCAACAGATGTCCAGGCCCGTATCAAACTGAAGGACGCAGAACAGACAATCAAGATGTGGACTTACCAATGTCCACGAAAGTTCCATGAGGCTTGGGGCACACTAATCCAGAAACACTTGGATGCTGGCCGCATAAGACCATCTGCTTCACCCTGGGCATCACCAGCGTTGATGACTCTGGCTGATGCTCGACATTGAGATCAACCTAAAACAAAAACACAAACCCTAAATCTTCAGGTGTGTTCGTAATGCGAGGGTTCGCTTAGGGGGCCTCGGATCATCCTTCTAAGGTGCAACAAAACAAACAAAGGTGCGTGTGATAGCGCAGTAGAATGCGGAATGTGGAATAGGAAGGGGAGTCGCAGTACGACTTGCACAAGGTTATGTGGAACCTGCGATAGCCTGTGACTTATAAATCTGGAAAAAGCGCAACAAATCAGGAAAACGCAACGATGCACTTTGAAGCTATACGGAATGGTAGAGAGGGGCGCAAACAACGAGGGCACCAAACAAACTATAAGCACAATGGAAAAGGCGCAGTAAATCGAAAAAGCGCAATTGTGCGCTTTGCGGCTAAATAGGGCACTAAACAAAAGGGCAATGACGAGGGGGCGCACACAGGCGCAACTATACAATTTGATGAAGGGAGGCGCAAACGACAAAGGCGCCTAACAAACTATAAATGTGACGAGACTATACAAGGGCGCAGTGCAACAGTATGAGACTAAAGCGAAAACTGAGCTTGGAACTATCTGAGGGGGAAAACGGGGGATTCTCGCTCTCTTCTTTATCTTAGCGCTATATACAAGGTTTTTATCTTACTAAAACTATATAAAAGGAAAAGTGAAAGCACAAGCAATTAGTAAAGTTCCGCCCGCAAATAATGCAAAAGTTTCTCCATATGATGTGCCTCTACAACCAATCAAACCATGCAAGGGATAGTATAACTGCAAATTGATCGAGGCGACTTCCACTTATGATGTGCCGAATGGGTCTCGTGCTCCTGTTCCAGGGCTGTGCGCTTCGGACCTATAAGGCGCAACTACTGCCAAGAGTGCGTGATAACCGGAAAGTGCGGACCGGATGTGTGGCATCTATCTCTGGGAGGGACACACGATGTAGTGATGGCTGAAAGCACATAGTGCTATGCAGAAAAGAGCCTAAATGCATAATTGCGTGAAAGCGCACAAAAGCGCACGAGAGCGCGAAAGCGCGCGAAAAAAAAAGCGCACTAAAAAGCGCACTAAAAAGCGCACTAAAAAGCGCGAAAGCGCGCGAAATCGCGGAGAAGTGCACAAAAGCACACTAAAGCATTGAAATGGCAGTATGGCCCGAAGACAAATTGAGGTATGTGGCGGTTGTTAAAGGTAAAATCGAAGAGAAGTGTCGGCTTTGCATAGGAATAGATGAATCAAAAAAAGAGTCAAATGACTTAGGCAGCACTTCATATCGCAGCTAAGCCCCATAAAACGTTCTATAAACAGTTTCCACATCCATGCACCACTGGCGCCCATCTCTCCTCTGTTCACAGTCAATCCATTGAAAACTGACTGGATATCTGCTCTGTTTGTAGATTACCATAGTCGATGCACGTCTCCGAGCTCTTGGACGATTGTTGGGTGATAGTAGAGGCGCTAGGCCTAAGTCCATTGTGATGAGCTACCGGCGAAGGAGGAGGTCCTGTGAAGATATCGTTGTAACCTCCAAATGAGCTTGATGACTTAGGGGTGGAAATCGGCAGTGTAGGTGGGATTATGAGAGGTACCGGAGGAATAGCATATGGTTCATGACGTGTAACGATGGCAGCCGGCCGAGCAATAGAAGGGACTGGTTGCAAAGGTATAGTGTTTTCTTCATCTCTAACCACTCCTTCATCTAATTCTGACCTCCCGGAAACTACTGGAGCAAGGATCCAGCGAGGATGGACTTGTCGATGAGGAATACGGGTCATGTAATAGCGTATTGTTTCCCAGACAAGGATTGCTAGAAGGTATACACACCCAATGCCAATCAATACTGATGGAACAGCCATAAGAATGATTGTGTTGCAGTCTAGGTGGATGTCTGACATTGTT
>QLOJ01000589.1:0-12770 GCA_003313625.1 Tricholoma saponaceum
TTTCCGAGGATTAGTTCCATCGAAAGTGTCTGGTTCTCGGATTTTAATCTTTTCTTGTTTGGGTGCTTGGGGTCGATGGAGAGTCCGTAAACTGTCCGAGAGGTCGTGTAGTGCATTGAGGAATAGACTGTTTGGGTCAGGTTCAGGATCATTGTCAGGATCGTCATCACCAGGGTCATCGGGAGGACCTCCGTCGGGGCCGTCAGGTCCTTCTGCACCATCTGGATCATCAGGATCCTCAGGGCCATTAGGATCTTCGGGGCCTCCTCCGGGAAGTCCGTCTTCATCGTCAGGATTGTTTTGATTTTCTTGGTCAATGTCATTGTGAGGTGTGGTATTGCGGGGAGTGTTGTTGCCTTCCGATCTTGCACGGTTAGCCATCAGATTTGCACTGATAGAAGGAGCACCTGCTCCAACTTGTCGAAAGATATTGGATGGTCTATTGACAGCGCCAAAAGTAGAAGATGGTCGAGGGGCGTTCAAGGCTGAACGTCGAATAGCGGAAACCCCGTGGATCGCGCCTGCGCGACGGGAGGTCCGTGTTGTTTGTTGATGTATTTCTGTAGGGGTCATAAAGATTTAATCAAGGTAGGAATGGTGACGAGAGAAGTGTGAGTTTGTAAATACTGTTAAGTACTGAACTCGAGGGCGGATGTCCGTCGGGGAAATATCGGGAAGTCCGACGGGGTATCAGAAAGGACTTGGCTTCAACTTATAAGAAGTTGCGCCCTTCACCTCGTCAAGTGTCCTAATTTCTAGACAGAGGTAAATGGAAGAACTATCGGAGTTCCGATGGAAGTCCGAAGGATAGAGGAGGTAATAAACTGAAGTAGTATCGGAGTTCCGAGGGAAGTCCGAAAGACAGAGGGAATGACAAGAGGTTGAGATGGGTAAACTTGGTTGATTTACGAACTGAAGAATACAAACGAAAGTAGCTAGGTTTTATACTAGTGGGCAGAGTTAGATCGGATACCGACAGTAACTACAGAGTCCAGGCTATGTCCGAGGCGGTAGCTAGTAACGGTGTCATCTCTAAGGTAACGTAATATAAGTTCATAACTAAGAGACCAATGCTATGCTAAGTTTCACTAAGTAATATTGGCGGAGAAACGTCAGAGATCCGACGGAAGTCCGAGTTGCTGGAACGGGATGTAACACCTACTGGTATAAGCAGAGATCCTATGCCTAACATACATACTCTACATATACTGCAGGATAGCAAAAAGAACTAAGGGAAACAGTGAGGAACTAAGGGAGATAGTCGTTGTCATTGTCGGCGACGATGATGATGACAACGATGATGTGTTGATGTTGATGACAGCCATGGGATTGAAAGATCGGACATAGGGGACCGTGTGTGATGTGTTGATGGGCCAGAGACAGGTTCCGAATAGTGTCAAGGGAAGGAGCCAAGATAGACCTGAGGTCTATTTTTAAGATTTGTTGGGGAACATGTCAAGCGCGTTGTGGAGGATGATGAGCGCTGATATTTGTTGTGATGGGCACTGTGGGAGGCAGCGATCAGGGGCGGAGTGTGGCTGATGATGTCAAACAGGGTACCCGAACAACACCGCCCATCATCGCCCGAGATCTTTCCGCAATCTATATTTGGATCTCATCTATTTTCAGTATATTACTACCCTTATCTATGGGGCTATTCCGGGACACTATTATCTACTGAGGGATGAGTAGTGGATATGATGGAGGGGATAGCTGAACACTGGTTCAACCGCTGAATCACTGCACATTAGCTGAACCTAGCTACTTAGCTACACATCAGGCACCCCATCAGTCTAGCTAATTAGTAAGGTTGATGGTGACACACAGGTGACTCAGACCTGTGCCACTGCTGTGACGAGCACCTGCTCACAGTTGGATAGTGTTTGAAAGTCCGGTCTGGTCCGGTCTTTTGACGTCCAAATGGATGAGAACCGCAACCGGTCTATCAAATTCCCAAATAAGGAAAAAACCGGACTGGACTGCTATGGACCAGTTTTTTGCGGTCTAACACTTTTGGGGACTGTTATGGACCGAATATTAGACCGAACTGCGGTTCAAACCGGTCTTTCTTCTTCCCAGCTACAATTTGAGCTAATATTTAGGGAAATCGGTTGAGAATTGACTGAGTTATGATCAAAACGGTTTGCACAAGTTTTCCTCATGCAAAACTGTGCATGAAACTTTGTTTTTGTCATAACTCAGTCAATTCTCAACCGATTTCTTAAACCTTTGGTGTTATTTGTAGCTGGAAAGTAGGCCTATCATATTGAACTGATAGTCCGGTCCATAACCAGTTGCAACTGGTCTTTTATCGGTTGCATGTAATGAACAATCTTCGTGAACTGGCAACTGCAACTAATCAAGACCCAGGTAAACTGGACTGAAAGTCCGGTCTAAACCGGTCTATTTTGCGGTCCGGTCCAGTCCAGTTGCCAGTCTTATGGACTGGACTTTCAAACACTACAGTTGGATAATGGATCAGGATGATGAGACAATCAATGACAGGCACAATGGGAACAGTGATGAGGATGGATGGCAAGGCAAAGATGACGATGACGGCCACCAGCACCCACTTGCCAGACCCCCCCACCGCTGCCAGCAGCTGCTCGTGTGGTGGAGCAGAGTGAGTGGCGCATTGAAGACCGACAGAGGGCGTAACAAAGACAGGCAGGGAAGCAACATCAATGAGGACAACAATGAGAGGAAGGATAAGGATGGCAGGGACCAGGGGACAAGGAAGAGGATGGCTGGGATAGCTGGCATGAGAACAACAGGAACAACAGGGACAACAGGACTGACAGGGAGGACAACAGACCACCACGGATGATGACAACAATGGCACCCTCCCTGTCAGCACTAGTAACTACATAGTTTGTGTATAACATCTCCCAGTCGTTCTATGTCATATTTTTATCTCATTGAATTTGCTGTGGTCCTGGATGAATAGATATATCTAATTTATTAGACTGACTTAGATACTAAAGGCACTTTGACTTGCAAAATTGTGCAGGTTCGCAATCATAACACTGGCTATAAGATGCCCTGGAACTTCCATTCCAACTGGCAATTGCCATTCTGCATGGGCTGTATTGGTTGATGTTTGTTTTTTGGCCTTCTTCTTGCCATCCACTTCACTGCTGTCATCCCTGGTAGTTTGTTGCCTCAGGATGCATAATCCTGGTCGACTGGGCTGTCCCTTAGAGTCTGATTGTTCAGGTCACTTTAAAATAGCTTGAATTTTGTGTTAAGGAATAGGTTAAAATCAAACATGTAGTCAAGATGATGCTACAGCATAATAGCATTGATTAATGAGAACACTGATTAAGGCCGATTTACCATGCAGCCCAGAAATGGGTTGACGTCATCTCTGGTAACTAACAAGTTTATTTGCCATTCATGTTGTTATTGATCTTTGCAACCAAAAATAGTACCCATATTCGACATAGGTGAGTTTTCCTAAAGACTAATCTATGAAGACATGAAGGCATTTTCATGGTGTTTTCATGTCTCAGTAGTTTGTCCTTCGTCCAATTCCATCCTACTCAACTTTGTTCTAGCTTCACCTTCCTGTTCATCTTGGTATCCTATGCATCTTTTCAGTGGTGTGACAGGAGTCAGTGGAGCTTGGCACAAAGCATGAGCCACTGTGGCTTTCTTGGAGAAGCTTAGAGGAGTTTATTTCAGGAATTCATGACGGCTTACATGTGTGTAGTTTCCATCTAGGAGGGTTAGATCTCAAAGAATTACCATCATCTTAAAACTTCTGCCTCTCAAAGGTACTGCCAGGATAGTATGGCAGGAAATAGCCCTGGCGCCTAATTCACCCAGCAAATTTGCTTTGGCATATTGCGGGATCTAATTTGCAGGTCTAATTTTTGGCAAATTTGCTGGTTCTAATTCACATCACAAAATAGCTATCTTGCACCTATTTTGCGGCAAATTTGCGCTAATTAGCTACTAAGATCCAACTTGAATTCCCATTCTTTTCTACATTGCCTTTCTACGACCATTGCAACTGCCCCCACTCGTCATCTGCAGGTGTGAAATCACCAGCCTCTGGGCCTTTGTCCTTCCCATAGTTCTTGCATGCTTCTGGTAAAATCACTGGCTGCTGTTGTACCATCTGAGACATTATCTGCCAAGATGTGTAGCAAGAGATATCAAACTGGGCTGCAAGATCAAAGTAACAGTGCTCAAATCCACTCAAGTCTGGAAGGCCATCATCTAGCCACCTCGGTGGATCTGCTTCAGGGTCAACAGGTGCGAGGATCTCGTTCTCATCACAGCTATCATTGTCACTCTGACCTCAGCTTCAGCTGCCATAGCACAATATGACTTGATCGGGGATTGGTTAATCGTGGCTCGTATGTCTCTCTAGTTCACCGTAACAGGCTTCCGTGGTTTCTTCTGAGACAAATTTGCCTCAATGATCACAGGATTTGTTTTGTATGTGAAAGACATACCTCTTGATCAAGCTGATTAAATCCTTGAATTATTAGGTGATTAGCCATCGTTGGCGCCATCTGCTGCTTCCATCTCGGACTATTCAGCCAAGTCACAACTGACATCGCTCGCTCATCAACCATGGAAACGGGTACTGCGGAGAAGATTGTGATGGCAAATGTCTTGCCTCCGAGTCTCGTATGCATGACTCAAGATTGATTATCACTCGCTGCATCCACCAGTGGGAGGGCCTGGGGGAGGGCCTGGAGATATAGCTTGAGCTGTTTGAATTTTCCTGAGCTCATTGGATAATGATCATATCTTTTGTTTAAACAACTATATTGAGACTTGAGACCCAGTGAGAAATGCATTGACACCAGGCGACTTACTTTGACGTGATGAGGCTAACCCAAATCCAATCGGATAACGTCACGCCAAGCCAACCAGTTGCACAAATATCGTCGTTATCTGACGTTATCTGATTATTGAGGTATGACCATTTCACGCCTATTTGGGTCGGAAAAAACTGATGTTATTCGACGATATGCGGCTACACTACTACCCGTGCTTCTTCTCCCACCCATCGTTTGCCTCCAGCAAAAAGTCCATCTCACCATTGCCACCATTGCCTCTGCCACCCTCTGATCGACCATCGCCACACCCTGCCCACAGCCCGCTGCACCGCTTCCGCGATGTTCAAGTCCTGGTCTCCACTGTGGGAGTTGTGTCACTTTGGGTATTTCGAACTAGCCAAAAGATATATATGGGCGGGTCATCAGCGTGGCAATAGGATGGATAGACTGACTCTACCTACCTGACATGTCAGCATCATTCCGACCTCTCGTGTTTCACTCCTTTCGGATGGTTTGACTTTGTGAAGATCGTTTGCAGGGAAACGGACTTGGGGGAAGGGGTGGTGCCAGGTTCAGGGAGTAATGGACTATGCATTAGATTGTGAGCTGATATATGTGCATTAAATGAACAAATAACGCACAGTGGATCACCAACTCAGTCGTGCATGGCTAAATGCCCCAGATTCGACTTGTGAATGCATCTTTGCGACGGAGCATGTGCTATGGAAGCTCGACGTGGCGATCAACACGTGGGTAGGGGAGGTCGTGGAGGTGATATTTACGGCGTGAAAAAAAATCCATCGGGTTGTGTCCAGTAGCGAGTAGACAAGGGCGAACTGTTCTATGGAAGGTCAATCCACATCAATAGGCGGATTCATTTAGCTATAGAAATCGGTACATGCAAAGAAAAGTGACACGTACGCTGTACTGCTTGAAAATGTCTTTTCTCGTCCACTGTGCCTGTGAAGCACGTCGTTATCAGAATCTTGAAACACAAAAAGGTTTTATGCACAGAAAGAATGCCTAGCTGGAGATCTCTGTGTTCCCTCGCTGTTGCTCCATTGTTGTAGGCAAACCGCACGCTATGCGACACCCAGCTAGCGACGCCGCAGCTCCTTGAGGATTAGGTATGTTCCCGTTTGACGATCATCCGTTGACGTCCAAGTTGTCGACATTCGTGGGAGAAGGGAGAAACATAAGCATCACTGTGATGATGGAGGAAGGGAAGAAGTAGAGTGGGGTAGAGGATGAAATTCACGAAGTTATACCGAGTCGTATGACCATTTCCCACGGATGACATTCAATTTCATGTCCTCATGCACAAGGCAGTCGATTCAAAATTAAATGTGAGTGAAGTTATCATCTAACTACCTAATATCAGCTGACATTGGTTACCATCAGTTTTTCGTCAGTTTGTCGGTTCAAGTCAACTTGCACCAGTAAACGTCAACACATTTCTCACTGGGCTTGAGAGCTCATAACTGTAGATGCATGAATGTTGGCCCATTCATTCTTCCTCATAACTCCAGGGCAAATTTGCCCTAATTTGCACCCATATATTTGACCTATCAGGTGGTCTGCAAATTAACTCCAAATTAGCCGGGCTAATTTGCAGCTGCAATTTACAACTGTCTGTTTCCCGCCACACTATGCCAGGAATGATAATTTTGCTTCAATGATTTGGTGATATCACCTTTCTTTTGTTGCCTGATTCTACTAAATGGCACCATGCTTTGTGATTTTCAGGCTATTGTGTTTTAGTCCTATACATTATTCCAAGATAGTTGGTAGGTTTTATATCACCAGGTCCACAACTGTACATCTTATCTTACTTGCATCAAAAGAAAATAAATGCAGACACTAAATAAAAAGTCAATGAAGTGAGGACTTGTTCATGCCAGGTGTAGCCATGGCCCAATTCGACAAGTATTCTTGGTTTGAACTTTGGACTGAATATTGTTACTATCAGCATACATTCACAGATAAGTAGGTCATTCTGTACTTAGCATACCTTACTAGGTGAAGAGAAGGGTATGTATCTTGACATGAGTCAATCTCGCCACGCGTAGAGTAGCATAGCACAGTTGGAAATCTGCGAGTTGATTTGGTGTACGTCGATGATTCAACGCAGCAGAGGTGGCGCTACAAGAGCCAATCCAGATGTAAATCATCATTCTATTTCTAAATTCTCGAAAACGAAACCGCCGTAAACATGGCACTAAATTTAGGGCAACTGTTTTCACTCCATATGTCAAGAGACTTACAGGACTACACTTGTGCTTCATTATTTGCGGATTTCATGCTGGTATATTGACTATTAGGGAAGGGGCTGTTGAAGATAAAGGGCGTGATCAGTGTACTGGCCCGCATCAAAACGCATCCGTACATGAAGAACGCGTCGTTGTATTTTGTTTTCCCAAGATACTGCCGTGGCAGAGAGCGGTTGCGATACGCCGATTTCGGGTCCGTCGAGGCTGTGTCACTTCCACGTGATTCAGATGTCCTCAACATAGCTATGCACATCATTGATTGACAAGGATCTAAGGCGTTATATATTATATTTCGAGTCAGGGGACATGTAAATCCCTACCCTTAACTTCCAACCATGCAGATACGACCAGGATCCCCCAACTCAATCGCTTCATCCCACACCGCAGCCTCCATCCCTTCCACAACCAACGAAATGCTTTCCGTCTCCCTTTCTTCAGACCCCGTGGACAAAACTGTCCTTATCACCGTAACTCCACCGCCTCGCCCGGTAGCGAGTTCAGAGAAATCTGCTGGGCGGCGTGCACCGCTGGACATTTGCTGCGTCATTGATGTTTCGGGCTCGATGAGCGAAGAGGCGTCGATCCCTGCTGATCCGACGACTGGAAAGCCTGCGGAGAGTAATGGGCTTAGTGTGCTGGATGTTGTGAAGCATTCGCTTAGGACCATCGTTACGACTATGCAGGAAGGTGAATTACAATAACAACTAATCTTTTTTGATATCTGATATTGAACTTCTTCCTTATCCCAGATGACAGAATCGCCCTCGTTACGTTCAGTGACCGTGCCAAGGTATGTTGTACATCTCATCATGATCATTCTCTTACATGTCCCTAAAACGTTTCTCCTTCGACAGATCGTGTTCGATCTCAAAAAGATGGACGCAGCAGGAAAACGCAACGTCACCGACACCATTGAAGGTCTTCGCACAGAAGGCAGCACCAACCTCTGGGACGGCCTCAAAATGGGCATGAATCTCCTCATTAACGCCTATGCCTCCCCCTCCTCTTCAAAGTCAAAGCCCACACCAACCACCGGCCGTCTTTGCACCCTCTTCATCCTGACAGACGGCATGCCCAACGTCATTCCCCCACGCGGACACGGCCCCATGCTACGCGCATTCCTCGAGGCAAACCCTCCAGTACAGCCCTTCAGCATAAGCACATTCGGTTTCGGCTACTCCCTGGACTCACAGCTTCTTCTTGAGCTTGCGCAGATTGGTGGTGGTGGCTACGGGTTCATACCTGATTCAGGGATGGTCGGCACGGTGTTCATACATGCTGTGGCGAATACCTACGCTACTTATGCTCCTCGTGCACACCTCGACATCGAGCTGCCCCCAGACACCGAGGCAGAAGTGAAAGGCTCTCTCCCCGTCATCAAAACGAGCTGGGGGATCCAAATCGACGCAGGGGATATCCAGTTCGGCCAATCAAGAGAATACGTCGTCCTCATCCCGTCTTCGCACGCCGATGTCACCGCAACGTTGACTTACAGGCCCTTCAACGCCACAGAGGATCTCAAAGCAGAAGCCATCCACATCACAACACCTGACGCCGCATCTATCAAATACCATACTGCCCGGCTCGATTTCGTCAGCTCCCTCTTCCCCATTCCTCAAATGAACGACCTACAGCAATCCCGTGATACCCTAACAGCGCTCAAAGACCGTCTCGCCTCCACTCCCACTCTCACAAACCACGACGACGCACAAGCTCTCGCCAAAGACGTATCGGGAGAAGGCCTCCTCGCACTCAATGCGAACAACTTTTCTCGTTGGGGCAGGCACTACCTCCCCTCCTTAGCACGAGCACACCAGCGCCAGCAGAGCGGGAACTTCAAGGACCCGGGGTTACAGGTCTACGGTCGCAATTCCGTCTTGTTCCTAGCTGAACGTGATAAGCTCGACGCTGCGTTTGATGCTCTCCCGCCACCTAAACCATCTATTGCTGTGTACCAGAATAATGCCCCACACGGTCACATGCACGGAGGGTCTAAGAATCGCAAGAAGGGCTTTGGTGGGCTGTTTGGGTCTGCAGGCTCTTCAGCTCCCAAAATGTCTTCTATGAAAGCGTACAACTCCGCTGCTGGTCCGTGTTTCGCTGGAGATTGTCTAGTCAAGGTCCCTGGTAGAGGCCCAGGCGCAAAGGTGCGAATCGATCAGCTCAAACGAGGGATGGTGATTGAGAGTATGGTGGGTCCGAGGACTGTTGCTGCTGTTGTACGCACTGCTGTTCCTTCGGGCGAGACTCTCCTTTGTAGGATTGGAGATCTCAAGGTGACGCCGTGGCACCCTATGAAGGAGGAAGAGGGGGGAAAATGGGTGTTCCCTGCAGATGTTGCGGTGCCCGAGACTATGCCTTGCAACGCGATCTACTCTATCCTTCTGCAGCCAGATGCAGAAAACCCTAACGCTCATACGATCTGCGTCGCGGATGTGTGGTGCATCACGCTCGGACATGGTATCACCCGTTCGACATCGCAGCCTGGGGATGTTCGCGCACATGCGTTCTTGGGTGATTATGAAAGGGTTTTGAGGGATCTTTCGAGACTGGATGGGTTCTATAATGCGGATGGGGTGGTACATTGTACTGGGACTAGGAGAAGTGGGGTTGATCAATGTATTTGTGGGTTTGTTGGTGAGGGGGAGATCGCGCCGGTGGAGAGCCGAGTGTTTGGGAGCTTTCAGAGACAAAGAGTTGTGGAGTGTATATGAGTATGAGTATGCGGGAAGGATTCAAGGGTTTTGTTTTGTTTTCAAAGCGGAATAGGGCTATGTGTATGATATTGTCTTTGGACGTCAGTGGAACTTTGTAATAGTAGTTAAGAATTGTTGTACTTCTACAATACTCTTTTTCAGGGCAACTGAAAAAAAATTCGAGATATTTCGACAAATTCTGGATTTGATCTCTATGTTTGGGGAAGTCTGTCCGGAGTTTATGGAAGATTCAGACCCACTGGGCCGGTTTATCTTGAAGGTAAGTGAGTGTATCCATTGAATCTTATGTGTAGCTAACCTCTCAACTTTGAACGTGGCTAGTACGACATGAGTGGTATCAGATATGCGGCGCTCACGTATCTCCCAAACAGGGCGAATGAGGAGAGGAGAAGAACGATACAGGGTATGGCCCTACAATGATGGGGAATCCGAGGTACGCAAGTTGAAAGTGGTAGTGGCGATGTGTGAATCACTCGTGAGTCATCATTACCATCCCGCATCATGCAGCACGATGCAGCCCACATGTTACCCTTGGAGTGGGCTTGGTAGGGCTCAAGGCTCGGCTCGAAACTTCCAAGGCCTGTGCGGGGTGAACTCAAGCGTCGCCATGAGCCATCACCAGCATCACCACTCCTCTCGTGGTCTATTGGAAGTCCCGGTGCACAGCGGCAAGCTACTGCTTGCTGACTAGCTTACAAGAGCTGCGTGGATGACCTGGGAGGAGGGAAGAGGGACTGGGGTTGGGAGATGCACGATAATGTTACGGCCGAATGGACGAGTGACGCGAAGTCAAGCTCACAAAGGGGGGGTGTTCTGGTTTCGCATTTTTACCCGTCGTGTTGTCCACCCGGTGCTGACTGTCATCATGTCATCCGTGATCACAAGCTGTACATATGTATTCGGTATTTCCATCAATTCTGCGGAGTGTTTCCTGTTTTGAGGGATCATGGTGTTGTTATTAAACCAGGACAGCAGACTGAAAATGAAGGAATGAGTACCTTGCGGGTATCCTGCCTCACAGGTTTCCCGCCGGTTCCAATGCATCGGCCTGAGCCACCGTAGAATGCAAAATCAATTTGTCGATCCTGTTTGAGGATTCGTCATTATCAGGAAAACAATGATCTAGAATACAAAAGTAAAATTAGTTAGTATCAGAAAAGAAAGAAGAGACCTACGTTGGACCAAGGAGATGAGAGGGAGTGTCAACAATCATGCATTAATCATGTTTGAACTTTGACGCACTGTTCGAGTATGATATCAACGTCCGGCAACTTCCGGTCTGGCAATCAACATGAGTCTTTGACATTGAAAGTGCGGTGGAATTGTGTAAGTTTGAAGTTGAACTCAGTGTCTTGACATATAACTGATTTTCATCATTATATTGAGTCATATTATTGACATCCTTTATGAATTTCTCACATCCTCAAGTCCCGGCTTAAGCCTAGCCGAGCCTGAGCCCAGTGCTACCAAGGCCCAGCTCACGATTTATCAAAGCCTGCTCAAGCCGCCTGCACACCATTAAAACTGTGAAATGGAAGTCCTTGTCAATAATCATATAGCCTGTTATTAGTACTATGTACTAATATGTAGTGCATGTGACCAGGTGATACAAGGCATCACGGTTCACCATTAATACCAGACTCTTGATGAATATATCCTACATCATATAAATCACATCTATGTACGACGGAGCTTCAGGCCTGGGAGCCTCAGGCTATGTGGCAACGGGTGACCATTATATTACCTGGTATTCCAATTTATCGGGCAGACAGTTTTGCTGATGGCCATTTGCCACAGACTGAGACACGTAACTGCCATGGTTGTCCAGTGGTGTCGGCATGTTATCGAAGGTAGGTACATAGGTAGGTAGCATTGCCAGCGGGGTCCCTATATAATGGGATCCTCGAGTCCTCGATCTCATCCATTCCCTCTACGAACGGTGCTGGCCATCGTTCAGTCTATCAAGAATCACCTGTGTTAAATCTTGCTGACTACCTCATATCACTGCTCACTGCTGGTACAGGATTGAGCCATGTTACTATCTAAATCCATCGCTATCACTATATTATTCTCCGCACTTGCTGTTGTCCAAGGTGCACCAATTTCTGTCGATTCTACTGCCATCACTCTTGGCACCCGTGCAGATATTGTTCATATCTACGCACGGGGAAAAGGTGTGTTCCTTGGGGTCGACTTTTATATCCCGAATTAAAAATAACCATGTTGGTGGGCTTCGCGTATCGATTACTTTCTAGATAAGCCTGGCACCAAGCTTGAACTGAACGATGAAAGCGGGACTAAAACAGACAAAAACGTCAAACATCAAGTGACCCTTGGTAATTCCGTTGGTTCAGGAAAACAGGGCATTGTACACGAAGTTACGAGTCATACCAGCGCTTCAGGGAACAAAGATCCCAATCATCTTCTCGTCAAGGAGTTCAAGGGGGATGCACAGTCTGAAATTGCAAACCTTCGGCAAGCGGGCCAACTTCTCGCCTCCGGACAGGACGAGGGCGGTCTTGAACATGCCCTTATCATCAAACAGCCCGGTAAGTTTCTTAAAGACACCCAAACTTTCAAGGATGCGAAACGCGGTGCTGGGAAGGAGAGGATCAAAGAAAAAGGAGCTCAGCTGGTGGGCGACGCACAGTTAAGAGTCGCAGAAACGCATGGTATCCTTCATTCGTGCGTAGTGTCCATGTGCCTCTGTTTACTGCTGCATCTCATTTGTGCAATCAGAGACAACCACGCGGGGAATGTCCTTTTTGAAGAGGAAGAACACGAAGGAAGCCATAGACTCACCAAGGCAAATTTTGTAGACTGGGGTAAAGCGAAGCAGGCACCAGCACGGCCGAGTACGGGATACACTAACCAGCAAAAGGATTCAATTGTGTGTTATTTTCCTTCATGATGACCCTTCAGTGCTGATGCTATCCACAGAAATTAGATGCTACGGACGACTTCAGGGCCCATGGCTGAACTCTGAG
>QLOJ01000590.1:0-14698 GCA_003313625.1 Tricholoma saponaceum
TTATGTCAGAGTAACTTGAATTGTGCTTGTTTGCGCCCAAGGGTAATGCAATGGCCCTAGTCGTGGACAAACAACTTGAGGGGCCATCTCCCGGACAAAAACTTTTCTTCAAAAATTTCAACTTCTTGGTTACCGAGGGCTTTTCGAGGAAATTGTTCGACAAAAATAGTAGAGTAGTTTTCGGATGTCGAAAATATTAGGCTGCCCATCAAACACCCTGTGGGTATTTTTTCAAGAGAGGCCTATCGATATGAGTTTGGCTGTACTATGAGCTATAGAATGTGAGCCAGTCATACCAGACCCCCGCCATCCAGATGCCTGGTCAGACTGATAGAATTTAAGTATATGATTCTATTCCCTGTATATTTCGATTCCGAGGCGGTTTACTATTTTTTTTTGAAACTCTTGCCCACCGCTCTCCTTCCATAAAACACGGGAAGTTTTCCTGGTGGCTGTGGGGGAAAGACGCGAGAGATAACTTGAGAAGTGCATTAACTTATGTTAATTCAATTGTTAGCCAGCTATAGAGGCTTGCCAAAAGAAAAATATGTTATAAATTCACTGAGCACGTCTTCCGCGTAATATCAAGATAGTAAATCTCGTCCCGAGTCGGCAAGGTTATGACCTAAAGATCCGTAATAGTCGAGCCTCTGTGACAATCCTCGTGCGACACAACGGGCATTCTCTCGAGCTTGCCATAATTAACTCCGAGCAGCCTCTGCACATAGAAAGATGCCTGAAAATAGTTCATTAGTCACTGTATACGGCAAAGTGCAACAAAGGAAGACAAACCCGCAATCAACAATAGCAATGTTAGCTTCCTCGTCCTGACATATCACACACAAACCCGTGCGCTCCAAATCAGCAGCAGTCCCTTTTGTTTTCGGGGGTGGTGGTAGGGGGGTTGTTGATGCTTCACTAGACAAGCCCTCGGCGTCTACATGCACATCAGCACTAGTCTCAGCGTCCTCTTTCTCCTGCC
Source organism: Tricholoma saponaceum (assembly GCA_003313625.1). Classification (NCBI taxonomy): domain Eukaryota; kingdom Fungi; phylum Basidiomycota; class Agaricomycetes; order Agaricales; family Tricholomataceae; genus Tricholoma; species Tricholoma saponaceum. The sequence continues at coordinate 983 of QLOJ01000590.1, forward strand.
TTTGGTCTTCCGCATGTTCATGATTATGAGCAGTCTCCTCCCTGTCCCGATGAGCTCGGAATTGCTCCAAAAGGACCCTTTGTCGCTCAACCCTCTCCTCCTCCTCCAGCTCCTCCAGCGCACGCTGCCGTTCCCTCTCTTTTCGCTCATCAGCCGCCAGGACCTTCACTTTCGCAACTAGATCGCTCTTCTCTAGTATCATCCCCGCGTTGACGTGATTAGTGAACAGGATCGCTTTCAGCGCAGAAATTGATAGTGACCCGATAGCTTCCGACGTCATGTTGAGGAGTTCATCAAGTGATGGAGGTGGGGCAGAGGGTGGGGGAGCCGCTGAGGCGGCACGAGGTGGACGAGGTGGGGATGGGCTGGGGTTAGGTTGTTGATGAACATTGTTAGAGGAGTAGGGAGTAGAAGAACGTTGGTAGGTATGACTGGGCGTTGGACGAGAGGTATGGGGTACATGTGGAGGGGTCGGTGGGTGTGGGTGGGGCTGTGGCATGTGAGGAGAGTGGTGAGAGTGAGGCGGATGAGGAGGGTGTGGCGGTGGTGATTGATGGCCGTAAGGAAAGTCTGGGCGGTTTCCGGGCATGGGTGGTGGCGAGTGGTGGTAGTAATAGTCAGGACGGGGTGGGACTGGTGGTGGTGATGGTTGTGGATGTGGACGTGGTGGTGGTGGTGTGTTGTATTGCTGTTGATGTCGCTGTGCAGGAGGAGGGCCAGGGGGAGGCACGTAATGATGTTGGGGAGGAGCATCCGGCTCTAGATCTGGGCGAGGGAAGTTGTATGACGGTGCTCGAGCAGGTCGAGGTGGTGGCTGTGGCGGGTTACCTGAATTCTGATTTGGGCGGGAGAATAATCCACGACGATTCAGGCCTGTTCTACTGGGTACAGAATATCGTCTGTAGAAGTCCTAAGGAACCAGCATAAGATATAAACCGAGGTGGGTGACATGAACCTACCTCATTCCCGCGTGCGAGACAGCCATTTGCATTCTATCACCCAAGGAGTAAGATTCCGTCGACCTAGAAATTTGACACCTACTCTTGCGGCTAAAATGCCATCGATAACATCGTCTTTTTCAACTGCACGATCTATCTTTATGTTGTATGCATCCACATACTTCTTCAGCCTTCCCAATGCCATCCCTTTCAGCTGTCCTCTGCCGCTTGCCGTGACTATTTTTCTTTGTCAGGTCAGTTCTAGCTAAGAGTGTCATGGCAGACGTACTAGTCAAAAAATCTACACAGTAAGCACACACGTTCATTGAATCATATCCCGCATCCTGTCCGCCGCGAGGCATCAAGGCCTGGTAATCCGTGCAACTGTGACAATAGGAGTAACCTAAAAGCCAAAGATCCGAAATCGATATCACCTCTCTGAGGCACTTCACCACACATACCACAGTGATTACACTTCCTGGAACGATTGAGAAACACGTTAAACTCTTTCCCACATTTCCTGCAAGAATCTCCCGGTTCCATTGAAGGTGGTGGACCACTAAGTAAGGGAAGCCCTCGACCATCAGCCATGTTCTGCAGGCGGGTATTTCGAAAGAAACGGGGGTATCTCAAGAACGATTGTTCTTTTCTTTGTCGCAACAGGATTTATACGTGGATGTACGGAAGGTCGTAGAACGTTCGAATGGTTGTCAATGTGTAAGCGTTTCGGCGCGTTGGTAACTCACGTGCATGTCATTGATAATACGACGACTACCAGTAGATGGCTACCAGGACTAATCGATTTGATTGTATATCCATTACATCCCAAGAATAAATATAATAGCTCAAGAATCACTCATCCACTCGAAGCTTCTCGATGTAGACAAAGGTAACGAGAATTGTGTCCACAATACGTTCTCCTGCAGGCAAGATCTCGAGATAGGCGCTTCTTGGTTCGCAGAAAAGACTGCTCCGTCCTGAATGGTAGCGCGCTACTACGGTCTTGGATCCGTTATTCAGTCTCAGCTGGTAAGGGTGTAAGTGACAAAGGTACGATATTAACGTCGCGGCTCACTTCAGGAGCAGTGGAATTCAGTAGCCACTTGTATTCGCGTCCATCAGGACCAGCGAATATGCGATGGCTGGGTATGTGAAATTAGTCAATGTCAGATGTGATGGCAAAGTCACATACCGACCATGCCACCCCCACCCCTGCTTCTTGAAGAAGGACCTTGTCTTAAATTCTCTTCCCTTGAAGCGCAACCGGGATGAACGGAAGAACTCCCACTCGAATTGCGCGACTTGCCCAAATCTGTCGCGCATGCTGTAATCTCGGCGACTACCGTTCTCGTCACAGGAGGACAGATGGCTCGACACAACGCGAGAGATAGCAGTAGTACGTCCAAATGTTGTTGAGGGTGTTCGAACTTTAAAGAGGGCTTGACCCTCGTCGTTGGTGTAGATGGAGTTTAATGGCGAGGAGCTGGAAAGGTACAGATGCATCCCTTGATCGTGTGTTGAATTAGATAGGGTCGGATAATAGGTTGGACTTGGGCGTCTCACATAAATAGGTACCAAGGCTAGAGTGGCGCTTCTGTGGGCGCGTCTTAAATGGGTATTTTAGAACAACAGCTCTGAAAGCATCGCATTACCCACGTCGAGTGAGAGTTCGCCTGGAAGAAAGGAAGAATTATTCCCAGAGTGGTCCCAATAGCATGAGACATTGACAGATCACTTCCTTCTTTGGCTGTTATTGTGGTCACGGATCCCAGCGACTCTTGAACGCTTTGGCCTGTGGTCTTTGAGAAGGAACAAACAGGTGTGCATCGCACCGCCATGGAAAGGGTAAAAAACATATGGCCAGGAAACAGAAGTGGTCTTCAAAAACATCAAAGTGGCTTCTTCGACGTCGACATGCTGGACATCCACCCCAGCGGAGTTGTAAAGGCACTGCGGATGCCAATCTAGGATGAGGTCGAAGGCTAGAGAGCATAGGCCCAATGCAACTGAATAGCTGTCGATCATCGTCCACGCCGCTTCACGTCACTGCATGTCCACGTCCACGTCCACGTTACGTTCAACAGCTTGAGTAGTCAACAGCAACGAAGTTTATGGTGAGCGAGTCATTGACAGAGTATGACAGAAAGCTGACCAGCGTATTAGAGCTTTCGTAATCGTTTTACGCCCTGGAAAATCTCCGTTGTCTTTTCGCCGTCATTGTTCCATTTTTGTAAAGGGGAGAAACGACACAGCCAAAATATCCCCGCATGGAATGTGGAATCCGCAAGATGGTCAAATCCCTTGCTTGACACTTCGACACCATGTGCCTGGGATTTAGGCCGCCCAATCATGAGAGGCAGACAGAATGTTATCCTCAAAGGGAAACTTACGCATTCTCGACTTCCACCTGGGTCCTCTGAACTGTTGCCACGTGACGCCAGAATAACTAGTAGCAGCATCAGTTCATTACATCCTTATTGTGTAGAGGTTGCCATCGAGTATGATCACAGTCACTTTCGTAAGACGTCTGCTTTCTTCCTTGCCTCGCTCCCTTGTTGACGGAGATCGGTGTGGTTAGATCCGTCACGGCGAGTCTGAGGATAATCCAGTAAGTCCAAACCCTACTAGTACTTGGTCTCCCCTGCAAATATCCGGCGCTTAAACCACGATCAGCGGGGGATCTGGGCGGGTTGGAGGGATGCCCCCCTCTCTGCCCTAGGTATATCACGTCGTGTTCATAGTTTAACTTGATGTCACTGACTCGATCAAGGCAGGAAGGTATGAAGCGCGAACGCACGTGTACAATTCAAGCGCTCATACCTGATAAGCAAGCTCAAGCCCTCGGAAAGGCATTTTCTGGAGTAAAAGTTGATTTCATCTATGCATCCCCCTTGCTCCGAGCCCACGCCACTGGTCAAGCTATCCTTGACGCACAACCCAGCCCCCAACCGCCCTTATCGTCAACTTCAATCTTCGGGAGCAGTATTCTGGTATCGCGGAAGGACAGCCAGCGGTAGCGGATGTCCCCTCAGGCCAAACAGCAGAAGAGTTGATCGCGAAGAACATATTTCCTATTTTGTACTCACGCAGTGCGAAGTTCCCCGAAGGCGAAAGTCTCGATGATTTGGCGCGTCGGGCAGACATAGCCATCGCAGAATGTGTGCTCCCACATGTTCTTGAGAATGGCACACACATCGTCGTTGCTGGTCATGGTGTATGTATCGGCGAACTGATCCCGGCTCTATTGCGCCTTGACCCCGATTCACGGGGAGATGTGTCATACATGGGAATGCTAAACACAGCTTGGACTCGCGTTGCCGTTTCTGTCAAGGTTTTAATAAAGTCGTATGTGTTTGAAGTTAAGATGCTGATATTTGGTGTGGTAGGGTGATCATGCTGGACCTGTGGATCCTACAAATCCTCCTTCACTCGTAGTTTCCGTGACGGATGTGAACAACTGTGACCATCTAGCCGATATCGTAAGTGATTCGCTATGATCTTATGTTGAGCATTCATTTGACCTAGGCCTCGCGTTATAGTCATTTGTTGTTGAGGACGAAGAACGTAAGCAGTAGCGCGTGCATCTTTTGGTGGCGGAGGTAGACTGCCTACTGCTGTTCTCTGACGAATATAGAGGTCACTACGTCCACTGTGAAGTAAGCTCATAGATGTTTATACCAGGGAAAGGAATTGCTACAGGAACGTGTTACAGAGCAACAGTGAATGCACCGGTTTGCCTGGCTTCTTCGGCCTGTGCGACATAATGACATTGCAATGGCAAACATATGCACTGTTGTCATGAGCTTTGGTCACCCGATCAAGCTGTCTTTTTAAACCCTCACATGTTCAGTAGAACGGGAAAATAATGTCCTACGACTATGGTTACTATCAGTGGCCAATTCATCGCTAGGTCACGCCCCAGCTGCTGGGTATGGGATACCCGCTTCAGTGCGCCTGGCAGAGATATTGTGAATAGGGTTATCACCGATCCACGTGTCGTCAAGAACAAGAAGGAAGCGATGATCCAGAGAACCGGCAAAGATGTCGTCCGCAAGATCGACTGGCGTTCGCACATGTCTACCCCAAAGTCAAAGTTTTTATGTGTGGGGGCAGCGGGAGTTCATTCCGCCAGGTGAGGTCAGACAGACAGTGAGTTTTTCTTTCCTACAAGTTGTGATTTGATGCAGAGATTTTTGGCATTTGACGCAGTATGAAATATGATAGGTAGGCCTTCGATATTCGAGGAGAACTGTGTCGTCAAGGATATATTCGACCATCTCTCGAGATCTGGTACCTCGATGACGTACGTAGAACATGGCCGGAGACAACCTTGCCTTCAAAGTTATGGTCATCCTATTGAAGGGTAATCAGCGTGGTTCAACACCATGAGGACTCAAGTTACGACGGACTAGTAGGCGCTGAACTAATCGAAGGCTTAGTGATTGCCTAGTAATGGGATCCAGAGTATATGCTCCCCAGGCCGACTCCCGTGGTGACTGGCTGGTGACCTTCGATCAGGTCATCTTAGTATACGGCTAGTCAATCAAGTACTTGCAGCTGAAAAACGGTAGGCCCCCTCCTGGAAAGTTACGCAAATTGCAGGTCCTGAATTTTGACAGTGGGGGTTAGCCCTGCAATGGGGGCCTATCGTTTTGAATTCAGCTTGCAAAGCCATCCTAATGTTGGCACCAGTGCCTCAAAGAGTCTTGACTTCGCGCAAAGTCTTCTTACCAAAGATCGTGACAAGTACTACGTATCGCCAGATGCCACGAAAGATACGGATGTCTACGAAGCTATTGAATTGGCTTGTGCGGGTCGTTGCCTGAGGGTCACGATGGTACTGGCAGGTCCGCACTACTGCGTCGATGACTACGATGACTCAGGATGGTCAGGAGACAATAAGATATTGAAGATATACTAGTACTTGCAGTAGTAAGGTTGTACATATAGTGTAAATAGAGAAACAAAACAAATATAGGGGTTCTTCACATCTTTGTTTTCATGCACCCATTTCACCTAGATTTCTCCTGGGCACGAGGAATGACCTTGCGAGCTAGCCCCGACGTCCATTCTTCGTGACCGTACCAGTTCACTCGGAATCTGTATCAGTGTCAGGCTCTTGGTTCGAATGTGATCTTCTGGGGGGGTAGAATCCAATATTATTGAGCATATATCTTCGAAATATTTTCACATACCGAGGGCCTTTCGTTCGACCTCGCTTCTTAACAAGTGGTGAAGTCGTTGCGTTCCCTGATCCTGGTGTATAAATTCGTCTTGCATGCACACTAAGTATCATTTTCGGCTTCGAGTAACGGACCATTGGTGACGTACTTCACTCCTTTTCGCTTCGGGGTAACAAGGGGAGAGGCTGCATCTGCTAACCCATTATCTGAAAGGTGTGCTCTATGAAATTGTATTGGAAGGTGCATCAGATTTTTCAGAAGATGACGAACTCATCCTGCTCAGAACTTTCAGATGTCGGTTTTGGATTCCCTTTCGCAACCGCTGCCTTTGGCCGTAGGTTTTTACGTTTTCGGGGTGACGGCGTTGGCGAGCTGGTCTGCGTTGTCAATCTCGTAATTAAAAGATTGGAGCTTGATAATCACCTTGAAGTACGTTCGTCAGTGGAAGATTCGGCTTCCAACTGTGTGTTACCGATACTGAAATACTACGTTGAACGTGAATTCAGAGTGATCGAATAAACAAACCTGTGTGCAAGGCTCGGGCTTCGAGTTGTGCGAATGGGACTTGAGGCACGGTTGTTATTACTATGCTCAGGTACGTCGACACCGATAAAGTCATAAAGTTTGTGAAATTCGTCATCCTGATATTGTCCTGGATCGATCCGTCGTATCTCATTCGCGAATATACTGGTAAAGCGACTGTGAAATTTATTGAATAGCTTGTCCAGAGAAGTATCATTGAAAGGGCATTGCTGGGCAAAACTAGAGTCAGTGGTAATATTATATGTTATCCCGTGTTACTCACATCATGATGATGACAGAGCAGGATGTTCAGTTTCAGTATCGAGCGATGATCCAAACCTGGCATGATGTGGAGATGACTGAGGAGCTGGCAGAGAACCTTCTGGTCCTCGGCTGAGTACGAATCATTCAGAGGTACGCGTCAAAACAGGATAACAATGCTTTCACCAGAACGATCGGAATGATACAGTGCCGCAAGGATGTCGGTGGCAAGTTCTGCATGCACATCTGAATCTGGCGTTCCAGTCTTGACTCTGCGTCACGATCTTCAGTCAGAACAATCGAGAGGGGCTAGAGAGCGAAAACCCAACTCACGCAGGCGCCGTCTTCTGAGGATTGGTCCAGTCTGCTACGAGTAGACCGAACTGGTATGGACTAATCATTTCTTGATCTTCTTCTAGGTCTTCGTGCATACGAACGCAATGATCAAATGCTGCTATAAATATCTGCATCATATGAGTTTAATGAAAGAAAAATATCAAGAACACGAACCGACTGCATTCGGCTCTGATTAGCAGGCGAAGAATAACAATAAACCGGGAAGAAATACGAAAGACATTGTCGGAGCTCATGGTTAGCAGCAGTTGTGGGGGAAACATAGATTAGCAAGAGAGACGATAAGACCTATCAACCAGCAGAACGGAAGGTTAAAATAATACAACTGGGACATGGCTGGTGGACATACCCTTGGGTCTGTTATCTTTCCCGAGATCAAAAGCTTGCAAAATCCTACGCACAGCACAGCTTGAGTACGTGCCGAATCGTCGGAGTCCAGAGTTTGCAACAAAAAATCAATGATTCGTTTAGTCTGTGAAATACAATCAAGATTCGACGTTTCAGCAGTGTAGCATGGTCTTACCATATCTTCAGAGCGCCCCAAGAATTCTTGATTGTACAAGAACAAGAGATCGAATATTACTTGCAGAACCCGAACCTTGAGCTCTTCCGGCGCATTCTGTACTTGACTAACAAACAGCTGAAACGAACTCAAAGCCATATTCTACAACTGCGTCAACAGGTGGTCCGAACAAACGTGACCAGGAACAGTAACCACCTTTGCAATCAGACAACAAAGCCCAAGACCGACGAGACCCTTCTCCCGCATCGCGAGCTCCTTCCTTTTGACAGAAGGTATGATCAGATCCGCGAGAACTCCCTCAAGTGTTGAATTATCCTCAAAGGTCTGTCATGCAAAATTAGAAACAGATTTATGAGATGAGAAGTACAAACATACACCATGAACACGCTCAAGCATCCCAATACAAAGTGTGAGACACCGCATATCAGTTATATCTGCCTCCATACGTTCTTCGGCTGACATTTCTTCACGTAGTCTCGTTCTCCGGATCGATTTATCTTTGGAGAAGGTACTTTGAGTAATATCTGACTGGCTTTCATCATTCTGCGATCACATAAAGTTGGATGATCAGCATATGCATGCAACAGAAGGAAAATATACATTACTGCGATGCTCTGAACGTCGATATTATCACCGTTATCGTCTTCTCTGAGCTCGATAATAATCTCCACTACGACTCGAATAAGCTCGCGTTCTGTAGGCATTATTTCGGTGAGAACATCGAGGGCAGGTTCTATCAAGCCAGGGGGTAGTTCGGGGTGTGCAAGCATGTCACCTAAATGCGCAGTTCTCAGCTGAAGTATACTCGCGGAGATGAAAGCCAAGATGCTTACGAATGACCGAAAACACTTTCCGCCTTCCAATTTCGTCCATGTAATCAAGTTTCAGTGCCATCCTTAGAAGTTCTGCAAGGATGATCTCCCGTTTAGCCAAGTCTTCTTCACGGCGCTCAACTTCCTCAACTTCCTCCTCCTCTCCTGCGTTTAATAGCCGCGCGTTTTCCGCCTCTTGTAGGGAGTCCAAAAGCGCATTGTACGCGTCTTGTAGGTAAAAAGCAAAGGCAGTGACTACTGGTAAGGATGCTAACTCAAGACGTGCTTCATTCTTCGTCTCGATACAGTGTTCAACGAACACACGGGCGAGAACCGTAGATTCGGGGACCAGCTCCTGCCAAAATGAATCTAAAGGAAAAATGTGTGGGAGACTATTGCGGGGATGAAGTAGGACAAACCAACCTGGAAATACAAACCCATCACAAATATCGGGCCTAGTCACAAATATCGATAGCATTGCATCCACAGCCACCGCTTCTCCCGGGCCAACAACATCAAAGAGGGATAGGAACTTTACAAAGCCCTTCATGATACCTCCATCATCCCCTACCCAGGTCTTGTCATCGGCTTCGTCGACCTCGGTAAGGACCGTATCAAACCAAGAACCGACCATCTTGCCCGTTGCAAGCCTAACGCTGGGCTCTCTATCGCCTAGGCCGTCTTTGACTACCTGCTCGCGTTGCGCGATGGTAAGTTGGCGAGGGTGACCGAGTTTTGGCTGAAGAACAGCGGAATAGACCAGTTTGCGTGTTAGGGCATCAGTGTCGCGCGTACGGCTCAAGACGGCGCTTAGAGTCGACGGAGTTAAAGGGACCTGCAATAGGGCAGCCCGCCTGACTTCCCTGTAGATTGAAGGGCATGGCATGGATTTCTTGTGGTAGGGAAAAGAACGTATGACGTACGCAGCAGGATCGTAACAGAGCACATCAAGTAGAACCTCTAGGATAGTCTGTTCACCCGGTTGAAGTTCACTTGGATCTTCGCTACCAACTAGTTTCGAAAGCGCAATAACCGCATGGGCTCGAATGAGGGATTCCTTGTCACAGAGACGGTCAACCAAACTGTCGCGAAGGATATTGTAGGTATCTTCGCTGTCGTAACGTCAGTAAAAGTCGGGAACGGACGTAGATGAATGCTACTTGCTCAAGTTCGCCGAGGTGGGCTATCAGTTCAGAAACGATGGATACCGAACGATATCTCGTGGTCTTATTCTTGGCGCTGAATCCTTGGAATAGCCACTTCAGCAGACGTGATAGAAACCTCGACGCGACCGTGTCGTCGTCATCGTCATTCAGTCTTGCACTGCAAGACTCGCCAGAAGCTTTCGCCTTCTCCGCGGACACTAAACAGAAATATCTAAATTAACAAGTTACGGAAGGAAGATGACAGTTAAAATTGTAAGACTGTCCCGCCAAACGTCAAACTCCAACCAATCCATATTCAATCCAAAAGCCATATCCACACACCTTTCTCGTTCATGAACTTTACATAAGATCCCACAAACCTCACAACCCGATCGGCCGTCGCGGGCCCCTTCTTTACAATCAGGACGCGATTGACCATGTCAACGAAAGCATCACCAAACGCCCTTTCCCCAACAAGCTTTATCACACCGTCCTTTTTACTCATTTGGGTGACAGCCGCGGCCTGCTGGTGCAGCTTGTAAAGCGCGACGCAATTCTTGCGGTGGTTCGCTAGAGTGAGCTGCGCTTGGTCGAATATGGCAGCTATGGACTCCTGTAGCTTTGATATGACGGCTTCAGATCTAGGAGCCATTGCGATAGAGCGGAACAAACGAGATCTGACGTTGACCCGAAGTTCAACATGATCGGGCAGGTATTGATGTATGCTTGTTCTTGTATACGCGTTGTTATGATTATGATAAGATAAGATTGATCGGTATGGAAACAGAGTGTATAGCGCTAATACTGTTCGGAGTATCATAAGTGATCATAGTCAAGTGTATGTAAAGATTGAGGCACTTGTAAGAAAACTGAACATAAAGGAAACCGAGGGAGGTGGCAAGTTACGAAGAAGAGATGCCTATGTAGGCAGTGCCGACAACATAGTGCCGTCCTCGTAACCGGGAGAGGGGTACGTTCCATATGTGAAGCCGCCACAGCGATCCCTAAGAACCTGGCGGATACCTCGCAAGTGAGGCCACGATAAATACGAGCGCTCTCCGCCTTCTGGTGTGGATAATGTCATATGGGAGTTGAAGTCATGGGAAGGATGGTTGCTTGGACCTTCCTCATAAATACCATCCTTGGAAATCACCCGTGTGTGTATGTGTAATCTATCTATGAGCCACGTCATCAGCCCATCTAATCAGGGGGTTCAGCGGTCGCATGTGGTAAGAACCGTGGCATGTTCAAAAGTAACGGAGGGCAGATCAAATCAACGGCAGCATGAAAAGCGGAAGCTGACCGCTCTGAGATCAGCGACTGTGATCTTGGTCGCGTTCTCCGTGCGAAGTCGGGAGACGCAGATCGCGCACGTTTGGTGTGGGAATTAACAGGGTGAATCGCCATATCTGATGCGATACTAAAGGCTATACGTGGCCGTTCCACGTATCTTTCCTGAATCGGGGACATCAAAGTCATATCTGACAACCCATCGATGTCGTCGATATCCATAACATTAACCACTTCCTTCCGCCACAGCTCTACCGACAGATTAGGGTCGGCAACCGGCAATGATTCGAGCGTAAGGGCATTCGGGGGATAGATAGGTTGCCCAAATTCACCAGTGCTGGCGGCAGGGATGGAGTCGAAGCTGCCTTTCCCAGTGCCCTCAGTGAAAGAGTCGAGGTCTTTCATTTTGGGAGCGCCAGGAACTTCGATGGGTTCAGCATTTGATTCCCACTCGGCGTTTCTAGGCCATGTGAAAAGATGCACAGCAATACGAAGAGTAACTTACCGAACTGCAATCAACCCCACGTCGTCTTGTATCTCTGGGGTTGGGATGGACAGAGTAGTAGGGGTAGAATCTCTGTGATCGGATGATGAATATGCAAGGGTCACAGCTTCACTAGGCTTACGGGTCTCCGGGAAATGCTGTGAGCTCGATATCGTTAAGTTTCGCCAGTTTCGCCATCGGTGGTGCTTGGGAGGCGATATGGTTTGTGGAATGACGAGTAAAAGAGTATGTACGCTGGTGGTGTAATGAGTCAATGCAGTTGCTTCTAAAAAGTCGATAGAAAACGGAGAAGCCGATATTGTGAGGGAGAGGACGTACGACAGGGAAAAGAAAGGAGAGAATGAGTATGAAGTTATAGATTCATGAGGGGGAGGTGCCGCAGTTTAGATTTTTCGACTGTGCGTGATTGAGCGACAATGATGGGAGAAGGGAGAAAGGAAGAGGATATAAACTCAGCCAAATACCCTGTCGTAATCTTTCTGGAAGGAGGTCCGCGTGGTCTGGCTCAGCACTGCCTATAGTAGCACGCCAAATTCACCCACGGGCGGCAACAAAAGGAAGAACTGGCATGCCTTTGGACTTCTAAAGGCAGAACCGGTGTTGTCGCAGAGCTGGGGGTGTATATGCAATCGAGTTGCGGGGTAAAATAGATCCTTCTTCTCGGCGTTAACCGCCGTGGCCTTCTGATGGCCGACAGTTGCTCCCAGGAGTTTGATTGGCGCCTACGGTGCATATCATACGCAGTCAGTAGTGAAGAGAGTGGGTAGCGTTCGCAGCATACGCAGTTTGTCAGGGCAATCGTCGTAAAAGCTTTCATAAAAAGTTGCATAGTATTAGAACACTGAGTACAGAGGGAGCCAGACCGGCGGCACCAATTGGACAAGTCATCGCCCCCGGCACCGATAATATACCAAAGTTCGAAAGAAGATTCCAGTGTCCATGGTCAGTGCAGGCCTGCTTGCCTAATTCCCATGTTATGCGGAAGTGCCTTGCCATCAAATAGGCGCCGTCAGCATGTATGCCTCGAGGCCAACAAGATGAGGTCATCGAATCCGCCAGCACCCCTTGACGACGACGACACGTTCACCTGAAATCCTGAACCATCGAGAGCAGTAGCAAACAAACACCGTGACAGGGATGGATCCGGCTCAACTAGCGTAGACAACGAGACAAGAATAGCTCAAGAAATGTGCATCAGAAATGGCTGTTACTATAAGGCATAAAAAGATCGGCTTTATTTCACAATTTATTTGGAGTGTGAAGAATCAGTGAATGCACACATACCTTCTTGGAGATGTGCCATCTGCTGCCACCACCGCACATTTCGGGAAGAAGTTGCAAATCAAATGCACTGTCATCACACGGAGGACTTCCACGCATCCCTGACAGCGGAAAGCAATTCCATTGACAAGCGATAAGAATATTTGGCAATGACGCGGTAAGAACGTGTTCAGTTTGGGTTGTGGCAGTGCTGACATTGTTTGTGTATTGTTTACTTCTACGTGGCCTTGAATTCTACTACACTTCTGTTCTCTTGGGACTGTCTGCGACACCCCAGTAATACGCCCCGGCGAAACACAAATCTTCTTATTCAAAAATGCTAAACTTCGAGGACGTCGAGGAGCGCGATGGTCAGCGTGCAGTAGAAACTTGTCGATTTTATTAGAACTGACAGTAGCATTTTCAAGGTGTCCGGTTGTCGTGGAATGTCTGGCCATCGTCACGCATAGAGGCAACGAGGACCGTCGTTCCAATCTCTGCTTTGTATACTCCTCTCAAGTTACGGGAGGATCTGCCTCCAGTCCTGTATGAACCCGTCGCATGCAAACCTCCTTGTCGCGCTATTCTCAACCCATACTGGTAAGCACTTCAATTTTTCTGAATACTGAATGTTACCAACGTATCGTAGCCAAATCGACATCAGAGGAAAACTCTGGATCTGTCCATTCTGTCTCACACGCAACGCGTTTCCACCTCATTATAAAGATATCTCAAACACCAACCTCCCTGCCGAACTTCTGCCAAAATATACCACAATTGAATACACGCTCGCCCGCCCGGCTCAAGTTCCTCCAATTTTTCTCTTTGTAGTTGATACCTGCCTGGACGAAGAAGATCTCAAGGCGCTGCGCGATGCAATCGTCGTTAGCTTGAGCCTGATCCCGCCGTATGCTCTGGTCGGC
>QLOJ01000592.1:2193-17340 GCA_003313625.1 Tricholoma saponaceum
TAAATAGAAACGGTAAGTATCAAAAAATGCAAATACACTACTATGTAACTAATACTGTGCTCGAATGATAACGGTAAATATGTTCTTTGTGGTCATAAATTTGTTGGAAAAGAATTCAAGACTCGATGAACCCTCGTAAACGAGCACCCATCATGATAACACTGACTTTATCGTACCTTCTCAATAATTAATGGCGGTAACGATCCACGTCGTCCGTGCAAACCTGTCTGTGATATGCTCGCCAAGCATCGCGCTGGCAAGCAACACCACAATAATGAGGTCCCTTGCAGCTAAATAGAAAGTATGTATATAGCCGTATCAATTAACAAAAGAAGTCGTGCGTACCGGCTGCAGACCTGTGCTCGCACACATTTCTGCATGCACCTAGAGCAGAAGATATCTCGACTGGACACAAAATGATCGCTAGTCTGCTGTAGGTTTTTCATTCGTTGTCGGAAGTTGGCGTCAGTCTTAGTATTTCCTCGCATCCAAGATATCTCATCTTGGGTGAGTTTCATCTTTCGCTCCTCAGCAGAGATCAGAAGGAGAATGACAGGATCAATGTTATCGGGACGATCTCTTGCTGTTTGAGCAAGGTCTTTGACTAATGGAAACAGCACCGGGAGCGTCATTTTGAAACCAGTGTAACTATGCCTGGTCTGCTCCAGTATGAGCACCTTGAGCTTTGACTCACCCATGCTCCATGTACATCGGGAAAGCCCACAAGTGTCCGTGTCCACAACCTCATGAAATTTGATGACGGTGTAGCCATCTCGAAGAGCGTGTGAGGTCGTAGTCGAAATCCACCGTCGGAATCATACCAAAAGGGGTCCGTGAATATGGAGAGCAACTTAATGGAGAGCTCACGGTCGTAATTTGGTAAATGAGCTATCTGTGACAACAATGCCTGCGAGATATGTTAACTGGCAGTCAGCATCTGTCAGTAGGATCATATAACCATCACATACGTTGGTGCAAAGCCGTTCTTCGACCATGTCCGCGAACTCGAAGTTCTTGGGAAACGGCCTGATCGCAATTGCATCTAAGACGTGGCCGGACATTTTGGGAGATTTTGATAAAGGTCTGTAACGAGAATGATCCATGTGAATACAGATGCATGGGTTGGTTGTGACTCCTCACTCGAAGACACGGATCCAGAAACGACATGTTTGTCTATTCTTGTTTTTGGCCTTCCTTATCCACTTCTGCTGGTGTTCGTCAGACAGCCGGTCGAATGCGCCCCAGTCATTGTTGTTGAATTCTGCACACAGCATAACAGGACTTGTTCCACCTAACTCCAGCACATCCAATCCTTCCGCCATCGCGCATTCACCGATATTTGTGTCAAGACAGCTGAGTATTGTGCGGACTATGCGGGAATCCATTGAGGTTGTCATTGTGATGGCGTGAGTAAGTGTTTGAGACGATCTCTTTTCCAAGTCGAACATATGTACTGGAATATAATTGAACATCTTGCCTCCCTCAATCATGATCGATGATCCGTTGGCCGATGCTTACAGTTGGCTTACAGACTACCTCTCATGTGGTGGTAGTGGTTGACTACATAGACAACAACGAAAGAAGCCTTTCCCCCCAAACTACCACCTAAACCATCTTTCGTCCCACCCATTCAACCCAGGAGCAGTCGATCAAAGAATTAACACGGATACCAGACATACACGGCCACTGGAACGCAACGGTATTCCATTCCGAAGTGAGTTGATGCTTATTACTTCGCTTGATACTTAGTACTACCCCCGCTAGATCATACCAGATTACATGTTGCATTTTGCAATTTGCCCCCTCAGTCATCTTTACTACAACACGGTACCCATCTTGGAAGCCGTCCTCAGGACGAATCTAGAATGCTACATGTTCCATAAGATCATGAATAATGGTTACACGTTGATATAGCTGCGTGCTGCCTGAGACTACTGGATTTTCACTTTGAATGTGCTTGCTTTCTCAGCAGGTTCGTCGAAAATGTTTACGTCCCACGATGTGGAATACTCAAATGGGAGATTAAACCTACAGTTAAATTCAGCATCACGACAACAGGAGTAATATGTGGTGGGAAACAAACCTGGTATGATTGCCATGCCCGATGGCGGAGAGTTGCTTGAAATCTTCATCACTCAGTTTGATCTGCTTGAAGTTTGATATTAATCGTTCCTCCTGTATGCTCTTTGGGATGACGGAGTAGCCGCGTTGAGCTCCCCACGCTATGAGGACCTGTGCCGCAGTCGCATCAAGCTTCTTGGCGATCTCTTGCACGACAACGTGATCCGTCAACTTTGGCTTTCCAGCCACTGCAATATGTCCCGATAGTCAATTTCTGCCAATTGCAGTGATAAAGAGGCGTACGGTTGTTTCCGAGGGGACTGTACGCGGTAACATGAATGTTATGATCCTTGCAGTATTGGAGGAGCTCCTCTTGGGGTAAAAGAGGGTGCAATTCGATTTGATTCGTCGCCTGTCAATATTGATCAGACCTTCGAGCGCCTTATACGAAAGCGGTTGATGGCATGCTTACCGGCCATACGTCCTTGTTCTCAATTGCACCGTTGATAATCCCCTCTATATGTTCCTTTGTGAAGTTGGAGACACCGATGGCTCGAACCTAGCAATTTTGAAGGACTGATCAGTGAGTATGCACTTGACTACACACCTTCGACTTCGGGAGTTTCTTCATTGCTTCCCAGGTTTCCACCAAACTTGTCTCCTGATCAACATATTTGGTATTCGGGATAGTTGGATGGAGCGGGTGGAGGCCATTGCCAGGATGGTAAGCAACCGGCCAGTGAATTACTATGAAAAAATAATCAGACCTTCAAGTTGGACATCAGAATCGCCCACACGCACAATATTGGTCCAAGTAATCCAGTCCAAGCTGCTCCAATGTTTCGTCAAGCTCCTTCTCGACCAACTCAGCCTTATGCGATGTATTCCAGAGCTTCGATGTTATGAAAAGTTCCTCGCGCTGGACAACGGATCCGATGACTTTTTTCAGCGCAGCGCCGACTTCCTCTTGATTCCCATAAACCATTGCGAGATCTAGATGCCGATATCCATTCCTGACAGCGATTTCAACCTATTCAGACCAAACTTATTGATTAACTCTCGAAAGATCGCATTGTGGCACATACCGCATTCTCGACCTCTTTAGGTTGCGATAACCATGTCCCCAGGCCAATCTGGGGAATCTTGGCGCCGTTGCTGAGCGTAATGTGGTTACCAAAGGACATCTTCGATACAGGGTAGTGCTGGGGAAGGATACGAATTTTCCTCAGTTGGAGCTCCTAGCCTTAAAGACTTATTTTTCATTGGCCCGGTCCGGAATCCGCGGGCCGGAAATGCCGCATGCCGTGGCAAGTCGACGATGTCAATACACATCGGTGGGGTTACCCGTTGCCAGTTCCTGGCATCTGTTCCCATCCATTTGCTTTTTGTAGAGCCATATATGTCGCTCGCGATGAGAGCACATAAGAACAACTAACTTGAAGTTCATTGAAACTTCCCTTTCCTTTCCAGCTTAGGCCTTTAGAAGTGGTAGAACCCCTGCGGATTTCCATTGCCACGCAATATTAACTTTGGCACATTTGGCCACCAGCAGGAAAGTTCACCGGAGATCTAAATTTGTGTATTTCACTGATAAGTTAGGTTATACAATTTTTGAAATGGAGCAATCAGTGTCTAAATGGATTTGCGTTCTTGAAACCGTACGAATTTCTCAAGGTACATAACAGAATATGGTATGCATTTCAAGTCAACACAGTTGTCATGGTGCAGTCATAAGTGACTTTTTGCACTCCAACAGCTGACTTACATAAATCAACATGGGCGGAAATTCAAAACATGGCACTGGTGCGTCGCCCGACCACAGCATCTGTTCGAAAAGATTCCGAAATAGCCTTATAATTTAAAAACAACAGAAGAATTTCAGTATTATGCCCAATTATTGGGAACCATTTTATAATCGAAGACAAACATAGGGTTGGTTGGTTGATCATCGATCAGTAGCGACCCACCATCACTCTCATCATTTCCCAGTGTGTGAATCCCACAAAGAGTGTAAGTCTATGGAAAGCCGACGGCGATGCTTTGATTCAGCACATTTATAAAGTGCTATATGTTACTATGTTACTATATTGATATCTACCTACGCCACATTAGTGGCTAAGGACATACTAAGCAGTACACCTCTTTATGCTGCTTAGGTAACCTCATTCGGGAACATTTTATGACGGTATTGAACTGGTCGTGTCCAGATTAATTCTCATTCTACATGCTTAGGGCCACTCGATTGTTCCTCATATTAGAAGCCGGTATGGATTTGGATTCATGAAGCCCCTGGTATATGATATGGTCCAAGATGATCCTACGAAACGCCTGACAATGGATGAAGCTGTCGCACGATTTGAAGTGATTCACAAGAATTTGAGTTCTTGGAAACTTCGTTCGAGGGTTGTTGACCGGGCTGATTCATTTACTGGGGGGGTTGGGCGAAGCTTGAAGCACTGGAAACGAAGGATTCGATACATTGCTGAGGGCGTTCCACCTATTCCTAACATGAGCCTGAGCTAGATTTTTCAAGTTAATCTGTATCCTGGTTT
This sequence comes from Tricholoma saponaceum, assembly GCA_003313625.1. NCBI lineage: Eukaryota > Fungi > Basidiomycota > Agaricomycetes > Agaricales > Tricholomataceae > Tricholoma > Tricholoma saponaceum. The sequence goes on from QLOJ01000592.1 coordinate 6,807, forward strand.
GCGAGTCACGAGACCTTGAACTGGTCACTAGGGTAGTTGGATGCTGTTGGATGACACCACGATATCATGATGTCTCATCTGGCTCTCATTCATCCCTCGTCGCACTATCTCGATGTTATATCTATAATCGGATTTGCCATGGCAGTCCGCTTGATGACAGACTCGTTCAGGAGCAGGCGCAAGTTCTTAAGTTCCATTCCGAGGGCTTCCATACCTAATCTCCCGGGCCATCGCTTCTCGCAGTTGACAATCGAGCAACACAATCCTCTTCGCTGAACCGAGAGATACATTTTCCAAGTTAATCGCTGGTAATGAGGATGTCCGAGTCATTATCAATGTGTTGTGCGAAACTACCGCCCCCTTCGCTTGATGGTGGACCCACTCGTGGAGTAACGATTTGGAAGGGTTTCACTGACAAGTTCGAGCCCCTTCTTTTATACAAGATCTCCATCCCCTTCTCCGGTCCAAAAGATGCAGCGTCAACTTTCCTCGGCATTAGACTTGAGCGAGGATGTTCTTATCAGTGTTCTGTGCGAAATTTCCCTATGGGATGTTCTGAGTGTTAGGCAGGTGTGTTTTCATGGCGGTATCCTCAGCCTCGAATTTTACCGCAACTGTTTTTCAGACATGTCACAAATTCCTAAGAGCTACTGGGTCCAAAATTCTGTGGTTTACCATTCTTCGGTCACTTATCGACGACGGCGAAATTGTTCTTCCGCTGTGTACTAGTAGAGAGTCCGAGCTTGCTGCTATGGATAGTAACGATGTTGAAGCACTGATACGTTGATGCTTTTGGATGAGTGACTATTGTGATCATGGCAGTCATACTAGTCCTTCTCCAAAACAACTTGTGCGATTGGATTTACCGCAATCTGTGACGTGGCTTCGACTGATCGCTGGACGATGGCTTTTTGGGGCATCCTCCGACGACTGTGTCAGCCGGTTGTGTTGTTTCGATGTTTGGCAGGCATTCTCTGGCTTTGCCCGCCAGCCTATCGCGGAGTGCTTCCTCGAAGGTCCCGTTAAAACCGGCCAAGTCGAAGTTCAAAGTGATAACAATATCATTATAGCCCTGGGTGTTAGCTTTCAGGATCACGTTCTGGCATGTATTGACTCTGTTTTTTCCAGCGCTGCATCACTTTTGATCATATCCCTGTCTTCAGGGGTGTGGGGTTAGGGTTTATCCCATGTACTTATGCTCTCTGGTAATTTTATCTGTTGTGCACTTCAGGATGATATAGGTTTGGTTAGTCTTGTAAATTGGAAAACACGCCATATGTACGCAGTACAGAGAACAGAGGATCCAATACCTATTCAGATGGTAGGCTGTTACCTATGTTTATCTTGTCATATCTGATTAGCTGGGTATAGGGAGCACCGATCGTTGTCATCATTTGGAGTGATTGCCTTGTTGTTGTGCGACGAACGGAAATATCACTTCACTCCCTCCCAGATCACTTTTCTGAAACTTCGCTTTTGCCACACATCCAAACCCTGACATTGCCAGCACCTATATGTGAAGTTGTGTATCTGGATAATTTACGGAGTCAGGCGTCAATGCAGACCTTGAGCAATGGAAGCCATACCGCCCATGCGATGGCTCAGTTCCTGGCAATCACTGAGCACGGCATGTATCTTTTCGCAATTGAGTACACCCCTCAGAGGCTCAATTATCAGAATTATATTCTACACGATCTGGGCTCTTTTGTATCTCCAGGTTACGTCGAAGACCCGAAGGCACCGTGGTACCGTCTATCCACAGGTGCCACAGGCCAGCGTGTAATGTGGATCACACAAGCACAGACATATCGAGACGAGTTCATTCGCCAGAAAAGCCCTCGATTAGTACTTGCATCAATCGAGCCAAAGGGTCGTGCGGCGGCGGTGCTAGATTTCTCGAATAGGATCCCATCAAGATTCTTGCAAACTTTACTGAAGCAGCACATTGATTGTACTGGTGATCTGGCCATGATGCCTGCTCTGTGGGCCTTTCCTCAGATTAATTTTGACGAAGTATTGGGCTTAGTGGCGATTGGGAATATATTTGGTGAATTGGCACTATATGACTTGGTAGGCTTCTCGTTATGTGGAACATGGTCGTTACCTCTGGACAAATCCCCATTGGATATTCCACCGTCTTTCAAGAGGATCTCAACTGTACGTACCTGCTTTAAATCTGTACATGCTATGCAAATGTGATTCTGTCAATAGGATCCTGTGTCTTTGATACCGCACCCAGTTATCCCATCGACGCTTACGCATCGGGGGAGGGACTGATCCTTCTTTGACAGATCATTGGACGCCCATTGACTTGACAGGTTTGACGCTACCATATTGGACCCGGTGGCAAACTGATTGGTCTGATTGGAGCGATTGGAATGAATGGCTTGGTAGTTTCCCAGGTAACAGCGCCTGGCTCCTTGAACATGCCAATGGATTCCTTGGAGAACCCCATCCACTCGCATTTGACTATCGTAGTCGACAGGTTGTCGTACGAGCAGGAGCCCTTTACTTCCTTATGGATGATGACAATGGAGAAGGCAATCACTCTGTGTTTAGCTTCCCTTCCGATATGGACCTTCGGGAAATTGTCTCAAATCCGCCTTCCCCGTATTATGGCTTGGCGAATGAGTTCCTTGAAGGAATGTTGCAGGCACCTAAAAGTGAAGCAACTTATCTGGAAGCGGAACGATATGAATGCATGATACGAAAGGAAATGCGTGGAGGCAGAAATAGATGGGTGGAGCAGATGCAGAGAGGTGGACAGCCCCACAAAAACCTTCTCGTAATGGTGGAGGAGCGTGATTAGGCCGCCATTGATCCTTCCCGACATAAGCATGCTATTTACAGATGAGGACCTTGCAGAAATAGAGGAAGCGATGCGTGATGATGGAGAAAGATGACGTGACCTCTGACAATTCGGAATGACGAACAATCTTCAAGAACGATGGATGGTTAATTGATACCTTGTACGGTTTGGGTTATAGTCTTCAACAGCAATGGAAATTAAGGGGAATAGATATCTCCTATGCCTCGACATATGCATGGTGTCTTTTGATTTTCTCGTAGCAGCTGTATTGCATACTTATGAAGAACCAGGATCTATTCAGTCTAATATTCTGATGGTACAAACATACAAAAAGAGCTTGCAAAAAATAGTTGGCCTGACTACGCTGTGTACGTATGATAGCAAGGCGCCGAGGACAATGTACATGTAGCACATGCATATGATACAGATGTGAAGTTCACAAAATTACTCATCTAAGCTGACCTTTCAACATTGGGTTAGTAACTGATTTTCCAGCAGATAATATTGTATTCGACTGACCAAAATTTACAAAATGGGATGGCTAAGACAACTTCAAGAGCAAAAACATTTAGCTATTTAATCAGGGCGCATCGGATGGTGGTAGTACTCGCAGGTACTTTGCCACATTCTCTTCTGTGGTACCGTCCCATGATTCACTTTCGATCACAGCTGCCCTCCAACTTGGCTGTTGGCGAGCAAGACGCATTACTCCCTCCAGTTCAGAAGGGTTCGTCATCGGGTTCTTGAAGACAACGGTGGTCGGATTTTTCTTTTTGGGTCGGTTGTGGGTAGCAGCCCGGTTTTGAGTCGAACAGTGTAGCACAAGCTGTGGGGTGCGAGTAATTGATTGGTGTGCGTTCACCTGAAAACTGTTTTCTGCAGAGTTGTGACTGCCCTGTCCACCAGATGGCGTGGAGCGCGTTAGGACGATGGTTGTGGAAAGATCATCACCAGTGTTCTCTCCCTGGTCTCCCTCATCCTCCCATTCATCAAAATCGTCACGGCCTCCATCGCCGCCGTCCCCACTGCTCTCATTACGGCTGTCCCCGCTGCTCTCGCCAACTCCACCATTCCCGTCGTCTGGCGCATCAGTAATCCAACCCTGCCATTTTGGGGGAAGGTTGATCAGGCGATCATTGTAGTCTGGAGTGTATGGGTATCGACCCCGGACACGCATTTCTTGGTCGAAGAAAGCACCATAAAATGGTATCCGTTCGCTGTTCGAAAATAATCTAACTGCGCGACCGTGGTAGCATTCGAGGTGGGTTTCGCGAGAATGATTGATAAAGACGAAACGTTGGGACTGAGCAAAGGGGTTCTAACCACCGGAGTGCACGATAATATGGATGGAAACGTACCACTGGCTCCAAGCGAATGAAGAAACGGTGTTCATCAAAATCACTATGATGGTTTTTACACATTAATACACCATTTCTAGGTTCATGAACAATACTTCTGAGTGTCGGAGGGATAAGGCCCTTGGATTTGAGGAAGTCCCACTGAGCACGATTGAGTTAACATGGTTAGGTAGATTGAGTAAACGTATGAACAAACTCTGCTATCTTCGACCCTTGGTATGATGTGACAGTGTTCTAAGTTGAGGCAGAGACCGCAGACAATGCACTTCTTTTTATCCCTTGCATTAATGCCTGTATTGAATGCCTCAGTATTGGACACAGTTGAGAGGGGAGCATTGGGGTATGGATAGGGAGGCCCATCGAGCACGAGGGGAGTTGGTACCCAGGAACCCATCTGTAACTCGGAGTACAGCCTGAGGGGGTCCCGTGATAAATTAATTAAATTAAATAATCAAATAATTAAATCGGGAGGGAAGGAAGAGATGAAGAGCAACTGTACTGGCATATCTGTTGTTCTGAATTTGGCCATCATCTTGTCTTGGAAAGACTGGGACTCTGGGAGAAATGTTACTGGCACCCACTCTCGCAAGCTCATGGTATGCTACTATTACTAACATCTCAGGCTACGCGGCACCAGCTTAATATCAATCAACGTAGGACTCAACTGATATTAATATCACCGAAATGGTCTGGGAAGGTTGGCCTACAGTAGTTCTGAATTCGCGTCAGAAAAGACCACCAGCATGTCAATAGACTCAGAATAAACCGGGACATCTCAGTAAGTTATGACATTATATATCCAAAAACTGCCCTCAAAGTTAACTAGCGGACCCAATTCAAGTACACTCGACCGAATCCTCGAAAGGACATGACCCATCAACTTCCATGAGAGCCTGACACGTACTATACTATTTGTTACATACGAACGGCGGACACACCCATGGACACCTGAAAAATTACCGGACTCTCCATTATCCCAGGTGGACAAAGAAGCGATGTACTCACGTCAGTGAGAAGGTGACCTTGGCAGTGTGATGGTGGCAACCCAGAATGTACTACTGCAGCATTGTGACCTTGTTATTATCACGGGCGTCCAACGTGTCAACAATGGAACCCCTTTTCTTTCAGCACCCAACAATGGAACCCTCGTTTTAGCTCAATTGCGAGTTGCAAGTTTGTTGGGAAGACAAAATTGAAAAGGCTGTGAGTTACTCCACATGTTGGCGATTAATTCAGGGCTGGTCTTGCATTTCGATCATTGGTCCGTAAGTGACCTCTCCGTCTCCCATTACGCCAACTGGGTGCTGGTGTGCATTTCATTTCTGGATCCTTGTACTATATCAGAAAGGAGTCATCAAACAGAACTTCTCGATAACTATTCGAAAAACATTGTATAGGTATGGACTTCTCCCTCGATCACTCACTTTCCTTATCTTGTGACGAAGATCCATCGTGTTTTTACTTTCCGTGTTCTGATTCATTCCTCTGGAATACGCCGCAATGCAGTTGTCAGTTGAAGGCACCCGAGGAGGTGAGCCTGAACACATTGACATCCCCAGGGGGAGGGTAATGAGCAAGATTTATAATTCATGTTAACTCAATGCAGTTACCTTAATGTGAACATTTACCCTAGATTCCGAAATTGCTGTGTACCGTATCTATGTGTTGCCATTCTCCACGAGGCTCTCACATGCTGTACGTCCAGCTTTCGTGATCATGCTTTTCTGTGGTTCTCACACATTGTTCATAACTAGAATTCAGCGAATGGTAGAAAAATTTCAATCGTGGTTCCAATGTTCCATGAGGAGGACACGTGAAGAAGATAGAAAGAACGGCGATCTGGAAAATTGCGAGATGCCTCCGCTTTGCCTCCATATTAAAATACACATTGATCGGCGATGTCAAATCTAGTGGGTTTGTGGTAGCTTGACGAGCGGCAAGTGTCCCGGAGACAACAAAGAACCCGAAGGAAGATTGAAGTGCGGGCGTGGAAGTCGACTCAAGGAGGGTTCCTATTGAGTACCAGATCTCGTCATCTAGCCTTGGTTCCTTCTCTAATGGCACATTTGCTGTGGCACATTGGGATTCAGAATCCAGATGCATCCGAGTCACTATTGTTGGGCGGTGCCCCGAATTTCAAAAACGAAGCTATTCCTTACGGCACCAGCGGGTGTGTCGCACGACTGCTTACATGTGTGAGATGCCGGACTCGGAGACCAAACCGTAGACAATGATTCTGACTGATTAGGTCTTGAGGTCTGCTTTGCAGAGATAAATGAAATGCAGGAAGGACGGAAATGAAACCGAGTGAAGTGAAGTGAACGTTTCCTGTCAGCTGATTCCAAAATACTGGTTCTCCTGGACGTCTACAGAATGTAGGTTATTTTATTATTTATTGTTGTAGGTCCAGCGCTCGCGGAGTTTTAAATATCATATATTCGACTTGAAAAACTTTGCGAAAAGCTTTAAATTGAGGGCAATCCAGAGTACAAAGAAAAGCTTATCCGTCCCCTCTTTCCTGAGCGACGGTTTTACTCACAATGTCTTTACATTTACCAAAGGAACTCTATGAGGAACTTGGTGCCTCTATCAGGGGTAACGTCTATCTCCGCGACAAGGCAGGGTACGCGAAATTCATCTGTGCTATTTGTAGTCGGTCACTCAAGAACAATTTCACAGCTTTGAAGATTATTCTACCATATTCAATGGGAATGTTGTATGTCCTTCCAAGGCAGTAGCTGTTCCTTTGGACGCGGAAGATGTTAGCAAGTGCGTATTTTTGAGGTGTTCCAGCTCTTGATCTATTATAGACATTCTGTATGACAGGATCGTTTTGTTCTGCACAAAGTACGGTCTATACCCTTCAGTAAAAGCAGGGGGCTATGGCACAGCTGGATGGGCCATCAATGGCGACATCATCGTCGATCTTAGCAAGCTCGTCGAGGTTGATATCGAAGTTCCACACGAAGACGGTTCTTTCACCAGTCTCAAAGACGTGGCACCAGCAAACAGCAAAGGCAAACAACCGATCGAGTCCTCCAGCACCGTCAACCCTGGGAAACGACGCAGAGAAGAGGACATAGGGTTACGGATGTACGACATGGCTTCCCAGGCTGTGGCGACCTTTTTACGTGGACCGTCTTCTTCTGTAGTGCCACCACCATTCCCACAGGATGATGGCCCATCCCCGAGTGTTCGCAGGCGGATAGAAGGGCCAGACATGGGCTCTTTGGCCGTCTCAGGGAGTGCCAGTGCGGTTCGACAAGACTCCATAGAATCGGACGTAAATTCTCCTGCTGCCAGCTCGGAATATGACTCTGGGAATTTTTCAAACCGTTCGACTGCAGCCACCAGCCCATCTCCGCCACACAACAGCCAAATAACCGCATTAACCAACATCAACTATAGTAATACCGGCCAAAGTAACGCTCTCCCTTTGCGGCGCGCAGACCCCTTCGGCTACCTGAGTCCCTCAGCCTCTTCCAGCTCGATACCTCCACCCACAGTTATGCAGTCTGCCCCTCCGCCATCAATGCTCAGGTCTTGGGGCACCATCGCCAACCTTGCCCCGACGGCGGCACAGATGCAAATGAACTTGAATATGCAAGCGCAGGCGGAGCCCGTGCACCCCCACGCGTTTGTCACGTTCGGTGCGGGTATGCGCCAGAAGGAGATCGACACGTACACCGCCCAGCATAAGCTCGAGGCGCGGTACACTTCAGGGGGAACAGAGGATGGGGATGGGGATGGGATTCCTTATCACGTTCCTTTGTGAGTCCTGTAGCTCCTTGCACTTTGTTCATTTATTTTCGTGATCTGCAGCTCAGCGCATCCAGTTGGCTCCTCAATCATGCTGCTGGGCGGCTTCGGGTTCTTGGGACGTCTGCATGGGCTAAGCATTGATAACCTTGTCGAAGTGGAGATGGTGCTGGCCGACGGGCGGATCGTGGTCATCAACGAGGGCGAATATCCTGGTAAATCTCCTCCAAGTTTATGTATCCACCGAATTGACGGATTTTGAAAATAGATCTGTGGTGGGCACTTCGAGGAGCAGGCCCCGTACTCGGAATCGCTACACGGTACAAAGCAAGGGCATTTCCCGTCCCAGTCGTCTTTGCAGGCAACCTCATCTAGTACGTGCACTCGTCTTATTACCTCTAATGGGATCTCCGTATCTAAATTCTTGCTCATTATACAGCCGCTTCAACCGCGCCACTGCCCCCTCGCTCATCAAACACTTCCGGGACTGCGTTAAAGGGGCGCCACGGGAGCTCTACGCCAACGTCCTGCTCACAGCCGGCCCCGCAGGTAAGGACTCGCTCGTAGTTGTGCAGATGTGCTATGTGGGCACCAAGGAGAAGGGACAAGAGTACCTCGCGGCGATATCGTCGTGGGATGGTGAGCGGTGCCTCCTGAACGAGGTCGACGAGAAGAGCTTTTTACATCAGCAGGATAGCGTCGCACAGGTTTTGAGGGGGAAAGGTAAGGGTCTTCTTTATTTTATGGGCTGAGCTGACAGAATTTTCACTCTCTAGCTGGAAGACAGTGGTTCATACGCTCGGCACTGATCTCTTCGCTTCCGGACGATTTAATCAACGAGACTGTTCTGCAATTTGCGGATACCCCAGTGGGATGCAGTGAGCTCGAACCATTTATCAATTCTGCTAAGATACTCAATAAAGTTATAGCCTGGTTATTTGAGATTGCCGGGGGTGCAATCGCTGACTTCGAAGACACCTGTGTGCCGAAATCACAGCGAGAGGCACCATTTACGATTGCGGCCCTACACCAGTGGGAGATGGATGTTGACGATGATCGATGCATAGATTCTGCTGAAGAGGTCAAAAGCTATTTTCCTCATGTGTGATTGATCTGATTGTTTCGTTCCAGTGGATCGCAGGGACTTTGTTGTCTGTACATCAAGGTGGACCATTCCCCAGTGTCAGTCCATCCCAGTTTCATCGTATAGTAACTGAATCAACTACCACATTTGTACAGTTCCTCGGACGGCGCGAGCCCCCAGAACGTGTCAAAGCTTGTTTCGGCGACAACTGGAAACGGCTATGTGAGATCAAGCAGATGTATGACCCAAGCAACTTGTTTAGGAATTCATTTTGGCCGTTGAACGCGGAGGGCGAAATGGTGGAGGCGAGGACGCATGAGCCTGCTACGCCCGAGATCTGACGGCGCGTCGAATTTATGGACGTTCAACAAGTCTTGGTTCTTATTCCGGAAATTTCCGTGTTCTATGCGGAGAATTTTGCCATGAGATTCATAATACATAAGCCCTCTCTCTGGATGCCTTGCTGTCGATATTGGTACCGTTGTAAAGTTGTATTACATTGTTGTGTGCTACTCCAAAAAGAATATTGCATATGTGACATATGAAAATGTCCATCCAAAAGTTGTAAGATTTATACAAGCGAGAATGGAAGGGGAGACAATCATGGTACACAAAACCTCTATATGAGACAGATGCAGGAAGAAAAGGAATGCGTGACGATGATCCAACTATTGAACAGAAATCAAGCAAAAGAAAAACCAGATCAGTGTCAGTAAAATGATTAGTTAGATACCGGTGCGAGGAAACTCGCCAACGCCCAACCCACGTTCCCTTCTTCATCTCGACACAACAGCAAGCAGTCTTCCCCATCGTCCACATACAGCGGTAATTTCGGATGAATGCTCGGGTGCCCCGCCTCCTGGAGCACCTGGTATATATCACCCTCCGTGAGCGTAAAGAATGGGAAGCTAAAATACGACACGGCAGCAGGTGGGTGGCACGCATGCACCACCTGGCACATATACTTTGCCTGCCGTGTCACCCAGCTGTCCCGGTGGCTATTGCGTGTATACGTAGGTAGTGGTGGAGGTGGCGGTAGCGTCGGTAGGGTGGGCGAGTCAGGGTGGGCATCATCGAAAGATGTGCGGTTAGACCGAGAGCCCGAGCGTTGCCGGGAGGTCGATGACTGTTGTTTGTCTGTGAACTTCCGCCGTAGGCTGGCTTTCTTCGATGCCCGGCCTCGGTTGCCTTCATCTTGGGGCTGCTGCTGAAGCTCTTGTGAATTACGGGCACTATCCCCTTCACTTCCCACAAGTGTCTTCGATGACGCGGAACTACGGTACGAGACGGTCCGCTCAGCAGGCAGAGGCATGCTCTTTGTCCGCGGGATCATCCCAGGCTGAGACTGTGCCACGGTCGTAGTAATCGCAGCACTACCCGGGCTGGCCACAAATTCAAATTCTTCCCCGCGCTTCTTCTGAAGCTTCGTCTTCTCGGGCTTGCCATGAGGCAACACAGGATCATCATGTGAGGCCTTCTTTGCAAGACTCTTCTTCGACTGGGTGTATGATTGGGCATATGCAG
>QLOJ01000594.1:0-12401 GCA_003313625.1 Tricholoma saponaceum
GCAGGAAAAAGCTCGAAAGCTGGCCAAGATTCCAACTTTTAAACATTTTAAGCATTCTGCAAGCATGTAAAACACATATATTCAGATAATAAGGAGGGCCAAGCATGGGTATAAAGATGTGCTAAACATGCTAATCATGTATTAAGAAATAGAGGGATCCATGAAAAGCAAGGTAAGCACGATGAGCCAGAGTTGAATCTGGCATGGTGATAGGCAAGCACATATAGGGAAATGAGAGCAGGATGGGAAATTTATAGTAGGGTTATGGGGGACAGTGAGCTGCATCGTAGATTCTGAAAGATCAATGTCAGTGATGTCACAGAAAAGAAGAGATGACTTACACTCCACATCCGAGTCAGAGTTATCAACGAGACATGCACACTCATCATCAGAATCATCAATGTCAATGATTTCTGTAGGCTCAGTAGTCTTGCCCTGAGATCGAATTGGCTTCATGAATTCTCGGGCTTCTTGAATAATGCCATCGAACTTGGTGTTTGCAAGTGAGTGCGCTGACGTGGCATAACCACAAGTAGCCTTACCCCAAGCCGTGTCGCTGAAACCAGTCTGGCGCATGGAGTCTTTGCCGGTGGAGAGATTGAGAGTCCAAGGGAGGGTTACCATCTTGCCTTTGCTAGCATGGGCCATTGCAACGGTCAATGTCCCGGTGGCAACCAGAGTTAACGCCCTCTCCACCTATCAATGATCAGAACAGCCCTGCAAGCATGATATATGATACTTACCGAGGCAGCAGCCAAGCCTAACCCACCAATCGCCAAGGGAGTGGGTTTGTCATGAAGGTTGGAAACCTTTGCAGAACCTTCAATAGCTGTGAGGTGGGTGGCAAATGTCTGGAGGATAAAGGGACTGCGAAAGAGCCCCTTCCATTTCTAAGAAGTGTTAAGCTATTATTAGACACAGAGCGTTCAGAACCATACCTTTTTGCTGTTGTGTTTGGTATCTTTGTACAAAAAGCGAAGATCTTCAAGGTAAAACTTTGCAAATTCAATACGTTCTGAATCTGAATCTCATAGATCTTCTTGGGTGTCAAGAAACGCCAGAAGGACAGCAATGCCGGTGGATCTGACAACATTACACCACAAGTTAGCAAGGCGTTGAACCGTCTGAAATGTATTTTAGTATCATTGTGGAGCCAAACCAGTCACATACCTTCTGATAGACTGCAGTGGATGTTGTAATCTTGTACTGGTAAGTGTTGGTTTTGTCCCAGATCTTCTGCATCACCTTGATTGACTGCTTGACAGGCACATCCCAAGGGTCAGCAGTTTGACCAACAAATGCCATATACATTGTAATGAATGTATGGTGGAACCATTTCAGTTCAATCCAGCTTGGAAGCTCCTCATTTCAAGGTTTTTTGGATGTCGTTTCACTGGACTTTGAGGGCTTTTGAACTACAAGTTGCTGATTGGGATAATGGTTAGATTGTTGTAGGAAACTTGAATCAACAAAAACAAGCTTACTTCACTGGTTACTCGCTTCTTTCCCTTAGGGGGGCTGTTAATTGCGACCTCCCGTTCCTTGCCCCTTATCTCATCATTGTCCGAGAGACCACCGTCATCATACATAGAGAGCTCAGGCACTGGCTCAGCCTTTACCTTAACCAGGTTTGATGCTCGATAACTGATAATCTTGACATTATCAGTGAGAACAGAAGGTGCCAACGAGCAACTAGCACCACTCATAAGCGAGGGAATGTCAGACTTAGAATGGCTGGAGGTAGATCTAGGAGCTTGAAAGGTAGGCTTAGCAGTGGCGGGGATTGCGGCAGCCCACTCATTGATTTTGGAGGAGTATTTTCGCTTTTTTTGAGAGGCATCGCTAAGCGTCCAATAGAAAAGGATCGATTGATCAAGTGTTAGCAATGGAAACATGAATGTATAGGTGAGAGAATTATTGCTGTTTTCAAAATAGTTGGCACAGCTAGTAACATGTGCAAATAAATGTCAAAACTGCATCCAATATTTGAACGCACATAACTCAACAAATACAAATTGTAGACCCTCAAAGTTATAGTGAAAAATGGTTGTCTTGATGAGCTCTAGTGCACCCCACTGTTTGTAGCACGATCCATCCACTTTTTATTATTTTCTGCTGGACGCCCCTCAAAACATTTGGTTGGTTCTTTCACAAGAACAAGTAGTAGAATAGACTTCTCCTTGCAATATGTTATACCTATAGTATGTATCTAGTGTGCCCCAGGGTTTGTTAGGAGGAAAGAGCAATAGAGAAGGTGTTCTAGAGTCTATGCTGTTCCACTCGGAGATTCAACTTCAACTTCAACTTCACCATGACTCGTGGCCACCAACTCTCTGATGACCTTCGCAAAACAATTGTCTATATGTATAGATCATGCTCTATTGAAGATATTGTCAACTATACAGGCTGTAAGAAGCAGACCATCCAATGAATTTTACTGCAGCACCGCATGAGATCTATCTTACCCAGACCTGTAAACATCCGTGAACGGTGAGGACGAAAGCGAAAGTTGACACTGGCAGATGTTCGGGTATGTCCTTCTTCCATTGTCCAACATCCACTTACATATCAGCACTATTCAGTTTCTTCATGGCCTCATCTGTCACACTCCGGACATGTACCTTGATGAAATACAGGAACAGTTAGAAGTACGGTGGGGTGCCATTGTCAGTGCTGCTAGCATATGGAAGGCTCTGAAGCAAACTGGGTATTCTATGAAAAAGGTACACCTAGGCAATCATTGTGAATGTTTACTATATCACCTTACTTGCTTACTAGCTTACACGAGATGCCCTGGAATGCAATGAGGCCAAGCGTGCAAATTTCCGCTATAACTATGGACCCAGGTACACTGCTGAACAGACTGTGTTTGTTGATGAAAGCTTGTTTGATAGATGAACATCTTTATGGCATCGTGCTTGGGCATATCATAATGAACATGCAACGAAAAAATGCTTTTTTGTTCGAGGGAAGCGGTGTGTCAATCAAATCAATATATCTATTGAACAATCCCTCAAAACTATTTGTGTTACAGCTACTCATTACTTCCAGCACTTTCAGTGAATGGAGTAATCTATAGTAAAATTGTCGAGGGATCTTTCACAGCATGCCACTTCTACAATTTCATTGATGGTCTGTTGGATCATATGCAACCTTTTCCACTTCCAAATTCAGTTATTGTTATGGACAATGCACACATACATAAAGATCCTCGTGTTCTGGATCTCATTCTTGCACAGCATGTACCACAATTATCTTCTGTGCTAGCAATATCTGATATATCTGATACCCCAGCAGAGGAATGCGATACAAGTTCCTTCCACCATATTCTCCCAACTACAATCCAATTGAACTAGCTTTTTCTGCTATCAAAGCCTTTGTGCAATGTGCAGGAGAACTTGGAAGGCAGGACTTGGATCCCAATGTTGATGATGCTTATGTGTATGTTCATTTGTATGAAGCAGCATTTTCTGTGATACCAGAGGATGCAGAGAACTATTATCAATGTTGTGGCTATCTAACATAATATGATGGCTAAATTATATCCAAATAAATGACCAGATAAGTAATGTGTATTTGAAAGGAATGAAATTATAGTGAGTGAGAAGCAGATCAAGAGAAGTGGGAAATGAATACTATCAATTGAGTCTGATATGTTTGAAAGCTGGATAATCTTCCCTTGCATACATGACAAGGCAGTTTGCAATGCCATAATTCAAGCCATCAACAAGCTTCAAAAGCACAGAGGTTTCAAGAACAGCCAAATCACTCAACTTGTAAATGCCAGTCGAAGAAAGGGAGGAACTAAACTGTGAGTAATTGATGTTTCGATTGCCATGGATAGGGTCCATATCCAACTGATTTAGCCAGACTTCGATGTCAACATTCTGTGGTAAGGGCTTGCTATCAGCAGCATGCTTGAGGCCAGTTGAAGGAGTAGGGTTGGATGGCATATCTTGATTGGCCAGTGGTGGCCCCATAGTAATCTTGTCTGGGCTATGAGCAAGAGCTATGGATCCAGCAAGCCCACCCATGAACAATCCCATCATCTGTTGCATCATCTGCATCGGATTTTCCATCATGTTGGGTTGCAGTTGCAGTTGATGAGCTGTTTTCTTCATGTAATGTGGCCTGACATCACCAATGCCAAGGTCTTCCGGAGGTGTGTCAAGCATGGCCTTGTGTCGGCTCTAATAGTAACAGGATCAGATCAGCCATCCGTTCAGATCAGAAGTCACGGAGAAATAAATTTACAAGCAAGTATGCCCATGTTGAGAGCTCTTGCATGCAGTACTTTACTGTCCCCCTGGTAGTCCATATGGACTCCACACGGACTGCTCGGACTGCTAGAAATCTGAGTGGAATCCGAGCAAAGTCTGAGTGGAGTCCTAACAAAGTCCGAGCAGTCCAAGTGGAGTCCGCGGACGGTCCAAGCAGACTGTACTCGGACAAGTTTCACAACCAATTTTTCTGAGTGTTACTGTCAAGTACGAGGATAGTCCGAGTTCAGTCCTAGCTATGCTGGACTTAGTGAAATTTTCACCAAATTGCTCACAAAATTAATTGTGCTGAGCAGGAATTGAACCACAGACCCACTGGACCAGAGATCACATGACCACTCAGTCTTCACATTCTACCACTTAGTACTGATAATTTACCGGGTGTGCCCAGATTCAGCTTAGTCATCACCCGATCGGGCCATGTTTGCTTGTTCCTGAGCCCCTTTGCCAAATAGAGCCATGCAGTGTCGAGATGATCGGTGTAGTCCTGATATTAATATGATTCGCCACCGTCGCCATCGACATATCGACATGGGCTCATGGACTACTCATCCCGCGCAACCCATCTGTAACATCATCTCCACCAATCATCTGTAACATCATCTCCACCAATCTCCGTAACATCATCTCCACCAATGTTGCTGGTGCATGGTTGTTGTCACTGCCATCGAGCTCTTCTGTGTCTATGACCTTGTCTCTCAGACCCTGTAAATACAACATGTAGTGTTTTGATCAGATTAAACCAAGTCTGTTGTTGGGAATTAGAGAATTGCCATGTAGTTGTTCCTTGGTGTCGATGTTTGGATCGGTGTTCACTAGTCCTGGTATCATTTGATGCTGTCACCATCGACATCAAGCTTGTTGACACCCCCTGCAACCAATCATCCGTAACATCATTGCCACCAATCTTCAACAGCAACATCATCGACACCTGCACAGTGCATCTGCAATGGCATTATCTCCACCAATCCTCCATGTCCACGACCTTGCCTCTTCCATCCCAGAAGATTGCTGATCAGCAGATTATCAGCTCCTTTATTCGACATTTGAATGCCCAGCAATGTCATGACAATCATATTCAGTATTTACATTAGAACTTGAGTAGCTTAGATTGAAGATGAAGAATATTGTAACAAGAACAGAACGAAGCTTAAGCAGTGCAAGCTTTACATTGAAGAATATTGTAATAAGAACAGAATGAAGCTTGAGCAGCAAGCTTTACATTAATAATGAGCCGTTTCAGGAGGCTCAAAATATAATAGTAGTACGGAAGAAGAAGGGGAAGGAGAAACAGAACGCAACATGCATCATGTCAACACTGGCATCATGTTGACCTCAGATGGCTCTGGACTTCCGCAATATCCTTGCTGGGGTGTGCTGTTCCGGCTCTTTCTGCATCGTCCACATTTGTCCCGGATTGCCTCAAGCACATCGGTGACTCTCATGAAGTCAGCCTCGGGATAAGTGGCAAGAAAGTCATCAGTGGCACCACCCAAGCTATTCAGGAGATTGGTGTCAGTCACAACGGTGGGAACAAAGAAACTGATGACTCACTGCTCATATTCATGAGCAATGAGCGCCCGTTGAGATCGCTTTGCAGCTGTTTTGCCTCTCATGGAGTTTGTGAACCACTCATCTGGCCAGTCCTTCAGCGCACGTCCAGTTTTGGGATCAACCTCATACCACTGGCGAAGTGCAATGCGCCAGCCGCCACGCCTACGAGGCAGATCCGGAATGCAGACACCGGCAAGTGGGATAGTGTTGGCTCTATGTGTTGATCCAGGGTCATTCGAGACTGAAGTTACTGCATGATCACTCTCGCTGGTCAGGGTGGTTGCATAAGAAGTTGAAACAGGAGAGATCGGGGTTGAGAGCACTGCAGTTGAAACAGGAGAGATTGGCAAGCACAGCATAGGTGTCTTCAAAGCTGACATGATCGTCGTACCAAACATGCAAAATTCGTGTGCAGTGACTGGCTGCATGAGCGCATGGTCTCCCATGAAGCTCTGATCAGGCTCATTCTGCACTGGACAGAGCGCATCACCATAGTCATTCTCGTACCTTTGCAGTGAGTCCACCAGATACTTCATCAATGTATCCACCTGTTGCCGTAGTCATCAATGAAGTTTGTCGCATAACATCACAATAACTGGTGACAATGGCTTACATGTTCTCCTATAGCCCACCCACCCCACCAGCGTATCTTGCTCAAGGACCACCACCTTCCAATTGGTGCATACATGAACCGGTACTGGGCACCACCCCTTCGGAAGCAATGTGTGGTGTATGGCTTTGAGAGGCCAGCGGCGAGTGCAAATCTGGTGATAAGGCTCTGTACCATGTCGTGTGTCATCTGTCGAGCAGGGTCTGGAATTCCATTGGGTGAGAAGTATGGGAAGATGTAGTCATCAGGTTCCAGTTTGCGACCAAGGCGACTTTCAAGGAGAGCAATCCACTTTGGCAGATAGGTGTACATGTCAATCTCTGGAATGTCCTGCTGATAAATGTTGTAGGTATTGCCTGACAACCGCTCAAATTATTAGTAACCACAACACAGTGTCACATGCAAATAACCACCCACTCTCAAGCGGGCCATCATGCCCTAGCTTGCGCTGCCATCCCTTGCGATTTTCAAGATGTACCTTGAAGTAAGGGTGGAAATATGGTGCGGGGCCCTCACAGCCATAGACGATGTCACGTGCTTGGAGACCAGTAAGCTCAAAGTTCCTGGATATCTGTAAATCAATGTGCCACTTACACTGCTTGAGGGTTCACGGTACCTTGTCCACAAGGTGAATCCTGTTGACATGAAGGCTCTCATCATAGTGTGCTCCACAGCAAGCATTAATTCATTGATATCCTTTGGTTCTGCCACTGACATCTTCGATGGATACTGGGTTTCCAACCATTGGATGATCTTCTTCAGCTCCTCGATCTTCATTGCCTCTGCATGGTGTCAGATTGTGATGCTGCTCCTTTAGCTCCCGATTTGGAACCAATCACTTTGATGTATGACTTGATGATGGAAGAGCGTGCTGGACATCCCTTGACAGTCTCTGTCTCCTTGTCAAAGCTATATGGCCCAGCAAAGGTGTCACCATCCCTGCAGTGAACAATAACCATTCATTCTTTGTTAGTGGTGGCTCACAAACTGGAAGTCACCTGGGGCTCACATATTGTCCCAATAGTCTGTAAACCCTCCTTGGATCCCAGCTGCAGTGCTCGAACCTCTGTCCTCTGTAAGGCACTTCTGAACCAGGAATAGCTCGAGAGCCATTACTGAGTACTTGTTTGGCGGGTTGTCGAAAGCTTTCTCCAGCAGGTTGATATCCACATCGTCATCTGGAGTACCATCGGTGCTATCCACATTTGCCCGTCTTTCGGCCACGAGATCTTTGAGGAATGTTTTCCCTCGTTGTATATAGCCTGCATAATTGTTGCGTGTTCTTTTTGGCTGACCATGCTGTGCGTGGCTGGACTCTTTGATCTTCTGTAATGTTTCAAGGCTCGACGTGGCATTCCTGGCTTTTTTCTTTCCAGATACCCTTGGCTTCTTGCCTTCCAGAGGGCCAGAATACAGACCTTTTGTTGCTGTCATGTGTAAGGAGAGCAGAGTGTTCTTTAGGAAGCGGGCAGGTTTCACCGTGACTATTTTCTTTTTCTAGATTCTGCTGTGGCGATCACATATCTCGATCATATTACAGTGGCATTATACAGCACAAACATACAAGCTACAAGCTAGGATTACATACAAGTCGGTCAGCTACAATACTATTAGGTGTGGTCAAGGGCAGTATAAACAAAACAGAATTGCGCTACTAATCACTGAGAGTGAGATCAATGAAGTTGGGGTCCCCCAACAATTCAACATGAGCCTCAAGAGGCTCTGTGCCCACTGTCAAATCAAGGACATCTTGTCCAGTATACTTGCAAGCAGAGTCTTCGGGGAAAACTTCAGGGCCAGGATTGCTTGCCAAAACACTTGCTCCCATTGACAGAAGTGATGGTAAGACCTGTGCAAGCATTAGACCTTAACTTGTTGGCAGAGAGCGAAAATATGCACAGGTTCTGGCTGGGCACTGACAGGAATGACTCGGCCCTTGAATTGCTGGACCAGAATTGGCAGGGCACGCTCAAGAATTTGGGCGGGAATTGACACCAGCATTTTTGGCACACCACCTTGGGCTGTAAGCAGAACAGAATGCGGTTGGGTGAGGTGGGACTGTGTGGCAACATCGAGGCTGTGAAGCGAGACCTCGACTCGATACACCTTGAATGAAGGCGGACCATGAATCACCTTCTGAATTTGAAGGAATGATGACATTGAAGGTGCTTCATCATCAACTACACCGTCATTAACATGCTGCTGAAGAACACGAAGGGTAAAAGCCTTCCACAAATGAAAATAAAATTAGCTTTGATGGCGCTATCATCTCACAAACATACCTTAGTAATATGCGCCAAGCGCCGCACACAGCACCCCTCCCAAATGTTGTTACAAAAGATGCTGGTAATAGTTAGTGATCCCCAGGAGAAAGCACATTCGCAAAGAGCAGCAAGCTCAGAAAGACGGGGCTGCCGCGGGAACCATGCTGACGTGTCAAGTCCATTATGGCCATTGGACCACGATGTTGCAGGTCTTGCATACTGATAGATGACATTGATGTTGGGGAAGTCATCATGAACAGAACAGGCCAGAGTAGAGAAACACCGACCGAGAAAACCAGACTTGTCAGTAGAGAGCTCGTCCCGCAATCGGCCACGCCATGAGACAAGGAACACAGATAGTGCCGACGCTGACAGTTGTTGTGCCTCACAGAGGAGAGTGTCGCCAAGGCCAGTGAAAGAAAGCTTGAATGCAGTCGTTGCCCCACAACCAGAGAGGCCGACCTACGAGAGAGCAACAACTGTTACTATGGGAGTCACAGCATCAAAGCACAACCACTAGCCGTATCATAATCCCCACCACCGAGCAGGGCCATCAGTAGCATTCCACCTTGCGTTAATTGGACATCTTGCGTCGTTTGAATGGCTGTTTTAGTGAAAATGGTGACATCGTCGCCATCTTTCTTGATGTTGAAGCTGAGGAGAGATCGTCAGTAACAGAACAATGTGCAACATCAAAGCTTACTTTTGTATAACACACGAGGCACCAAAAATGAAAGCGTCACCATCATCAGTCATGACGGCGTCGATCATATTAGCATGGTTGAGGTAGGCTAACTCGGCTTCAGCTTCTCCAGGTGCCTAAACTCTTGATCAACATTAGGATGACACAAAAACAACATTATGCACGGTATGGGAGTGAAACCCGAATGCCGCTATGAATGCTTGGAACAGTTTTGTCAGCCAATGGGGCTGGGGAACTACAAGCTGATTGCGTTTCAAAGCCGGCTGTTCTGGTCCATCAAAAACAAAAACGGGTGTGATCAGGCGGCGTAGAAGGTAGCATAGCCTGTAGAAGAGTGCTCGTAGCTTGGGGTTTTCTCCTGCCTGGGCATGTTGGGGGTGATAGAACTTGGCTTGAGCCTTCTTCATCCAGATGCTAGAATGCCAGGTCAGAGACAAAATCAGTAAATAATGTGTAGGGCCCACCTTGCATCAATGCCGAGAATCATAGTTTGCATCCCACGGCGGTCTTGTTCAAATCCTTCATCAGCCGCAACCTCCGTCAGAGAACGCCTCTGAGCCGCCGGCAGTAAAATCTGTTGTAATGATGTGAGTAATGAAAACATAAAACTTAGGAGAATGGAATGTACACACCTTCCAAAGGCCTGGAACGCCCATCAATGTAGAAGGCAAAGAAGAGACTTCAGAACTGAGACCTTTTCGGTGGCACTGATATCACGGTCACACGACTTGGCAGCAAGGTGATTTTTTCTGTCCTCTAGCATTTCCAAGTCGTAATTTGTTGGGCAAAGAGTTGGCGAGAGGATACCATTGATAAAAGAAGACTTGAATTCATTCTCTGATTATCGCATGAAAGAGTGGGCAGCTAGTTCAGATAGATTCGGGCACACATTGCAAGTGGATTTCATGCTGATGGGCTGATACAAAGATATTTGAATGGAGCATTGGATGAATTGTTGGCGAGACATTGGCGAGATGGTTGGATTCATGTGTTAATCACATGTGACACTGTTGAACAGCATCTGCAAGGGCACGTGGATCAATGCGACGCGTCGACGCGGCTTCTTCAAGTTGTTGATGGGTTCTTGAATAACCTATGTCGATAACATTAAGCATTAAAAAAGACTTGCTTGGCCAGATAGTGCATACCAGAAACTAATACCCTAAGTTTTAGAGAGGAAACACAGACTGTGAGGCTAGTATTTGGTGTGTTTGTTGGGGGCATTAAGTTGTTAAGTTTTTTATTTGAGTGCTTAAGAACTTAATGCCCGATAATTTACATAAATTGAGCTCAATTTACATTCAATTTACAACCGTGTGACGCCAACTAGTTCAATTTACAGTTCAACATGAAGCGGCTCATCAGCCCAGCCAGCTGCTTACTCAATCACTCGAATTTGTCACAACAAGTACTCAAATTAATTCAAGTTGACAGAATTCACATATACAGAATTCTTCCAGGGGAAACCTAACAGTGGTTTGCATTATTACATTTGTAGCTACAACAGAAGTAGAGATGTGCTTAGTCGAAGTAGATCTCCACCCAAAAAAAAATTAAGGCATGGGAGAACATTGTCTAGCTACGAAAAGTGCATTGTACAATACCAGCAAGGATCAGAAGAAAGCCTCACGTTACGGAATTCAACAGGTCAACGACAGGGTATCTATCTATTGCCAAGTCGCCAGAGTGTCCATTGAGCAGAGACGAGAAGTCGTGGGCATGCGTCGAAAATTGAAGGCTCTCTCTATTGCATGTCACGTCACAATGTCATATAGACCTATGCCATATGAGTTGCGGGGATCATTGGGGAATGCAGATGCTAACAGAGAAGCTGCGAAAGCTGTCTGAATGATGATGCATTGTCTGAGATATCGTCGGGGCATGCAGATGCTAACAGGGAAGCTGCGAAAGCTGTCCGAATGATGATGCATTGTCTGAGATTGCCTTTCGGTGCAGCTCGATTGCAGCAAGCTTGAACAAAGGGTCAATGTTCAGGTTCTCCCAGAAGTTTGGTCACGGAGGAGGGGATGATGACGTACATCTGACAGCACTATCTTGGATGCTCAAGATGGCATACATGACCACGGAGCCTGCAATCACAGAGGTTTAACAATCTGAAATTGGGGTCAACGTCTTCGGTATACTTACCGGGCGTCGCTCGAATCTGCCAGCTGGCTGGAAGAGGTTAGCCTTCCCAATATGTTAGCGATCAATGGAGCACATACGTTGCACATCTCCCATTTCATGGGTCGTGGCGCCTTCCTCAACCAGCTTTGTGACGTCTGATCCAAACATGGAGATCTTGCAAATTTTGCATCCAGGCGTATGCCCAGATTCGAAGCGAGGGAGCAAAGCTGTGTTCTGCAACCAAGGGTGTGTAAGTCTAACGAGCAACGAGCGTGTGTTGAGGAAGGTGCAGGGAGCAGCGAACGATTGAGAAACAATTGGCATGAAGGCACGGTTGATGGTCGCTTAACGAGTGGAATCCAGAGAAATGCGAATTTACGATCAATTTACGCCTAACCTATTCAGTCCTGTAAATTGTGTTGATTAACCACACTTAAGCCAAATGGCTGTATGAATATATGTAACACAAAGCTATTTACTCCACTCTGAAATCTGATAACTATTAATAATTTATCACTCTCTTGCACAAGGGAGAGTGAATAAATATATTTGAAATGTTGAATTGAATCCCCTGCATGATGCGAGGGTTACAACATGAGTAGAAAAAAAAAACCCCTCTTGCAGAAATGCAAGGGAGGGGTATGGAAACTACATTATAATTAAATATTAGCCCCATCCCTGCATTTCAAGCGGGGTAGGGGTAGCATAACTAATATAATATCCCTGCCCCTCGCGTGCCAAGAGGGGGAGGGGGGGGTCAGGGAAGTGGGGTGACACTAGTGTTTGAAAGTCCAGTCCATAAGACTGGCAACTGGACCGGACCGAACCGCAAAATAGACCGGACTTTCAGTCCGGTTTACCTG
>QLOJ01000602.1:0-11920 GCA_003313625.1 Tricholoma saponaceum
GGGGTTCGTGTTGGGTTTCGACTTGGGTAGGAGCTTGCTCCGTAGTATCCACGGGCGTCGAATGTTTGTTATCCCCTATATATATATATGATATGGGAGATGTGGTCTAATGCAATCCAGAGACTGAAGCTTATCTCTCAGCTTGTTGTCCTTTGGATCGACGATGGTAGGTCATTGCACAATGCAGAGAATATCGGATTTCCGTCTAAATAGCCTAGGCATCACCAGGAACTGGTAAAATTTCGGGATAACTTGAAGTACCGCAGGCTGAGCGTTGGTGAGAGGAGCACTTCTGCCCACCAGACTTCATGATTCCTGATATTGACGGTTGCGAGCGCATTGGGTATTTTCGGCTCTCGGCCTCGTCGCATCGGTATAGTTAAATCGGTTCGTCTGCAAGTTTTGATGGAATGGCCCGCGGAATGCGCAGATAGATTCAAGGACGCCTTCGGATGTGGGTTGAGCTTGATCGATGATCAGGAGCACAAGCTGAAGAGAATCATGCGTGTTCAAACAAGTTCAAACGTTCATGCTAGAGTCTGCACGGCCCTCTGATCATGCCATTGTCGTCGACATCCGAGTCGAATCAACGTAAATTACGTACTATACTCGATGACCAAACCCAACCATGTACAACTTCTTCAATAACGCTTCCAAGACGCTTCACTAGCATTCTATTCTCGAATTACGGGGTGTTGGAGAGGGCTATGCATTTACTAGCGCTACGATATCAAAGCGGAACAGACAATGCAGCGACATGCCTAAGGCGATCTGAGCCTACTTACTAGTAGATGGACTTCCAGACAACTTCTCAAGCCCCATCATCTTGGAGCCGCCAGCATTCGAATTCACATGTGTAGAAATTATCCTTGGCACCAAGGTGTACATGCGAGTTTTTCTAGAGGTATAAACAGTAACATTGGGATCTTGTGATCAGTCATTGACGAAATACTTATCGGCATACTAAGAAAGTTGGGCTGAACGTTTTCCTTTTCCTCCCTCCTTTGCAAGGCAATGACTCTGGAAGCTCCTAGATGACTACCAAGCCGCTTCATTGCCCCGTACGTCCTGCATTCACTCATCACAAGAGCGTCTTCTGTTCAGGCTGAAGCATTTCGTTACCTTTTGCTTTTGATGTTTTTCATGGGCCTGGATGCGTACTTTCCATCTTTCAGCTTTCAGCCTAGCATGAATCTTCGTTCTGGCCCTCTTGCGTCCAGGCAGTCGTATGAACCTGTCCCCTCAAATCGCGGGCCGAGCGGTAGGGAAAGCATTGGCATGAACCACCCCTATCTGTCCAAACTCTGCTGCACAGGCCAAATTAAGAGGTTGCGACGGGGGTCATGTCACCACGTGTCTTGTTTTCAACAAGGCTATTTTCCTCCTCACGGAGTCCGACACCTCGTTATTGCGTCATAGACAGGAGTTTCACTGAAGGGCGTTCTGATCGAGTTGATCCTATCCTTCAGCAACATTTCTGGATCCTCTATGTTGCTTTTGGATGTATGATAATTGGCTCAGCTCCTAGTGCAAACATTGCAGTATGCTCACCACTCATTGACTTTCTAGATGCAATTAACTGGAGAAAACATAGCCTGAAAACTCCCATCTGGCCTCCGGGAACATGGGTTTTGGCAATCGGCAAACTATACACTGTTTGAACGGTTTGGTTTGGCACCGGCATCGGTATGGAGGGTAAGAATGTGCCTGATCTACTTCCTCTAGAGTCTGTGACGCACCTGCCGAAGACTATAATGTGGGTTCTAAATGATCGCGAGCTGCTTTTTTGGTGCAAGACCTTCCGATTTCGGACTTGATATGACATTATAGAAAGCAGCGGTGTTGAACAGGCTTCTTTTGTTTGACTTGATCTTGTGCAATGTCTAGCGGCAAGCGTCAAAAAGTTACTTCTGTAGTCCAAAATCGATCATCCGTGTTCTTCGATGCCATCTAGTCGGACCGTCTGTGCTTGCTCCTCTGAGTATTAGTGACCCTATTCGGCTCATCCATAAATCATTCACTGACACCTTCGTTCTTCCTCCTTTCCCGTACTTGCGAATTCACCGGACTCTTGTGGATACATTACCCATCAGACCTTTCACCCGATCCGTCGTTTTTTTTTTTTTTTCGTTCCTCTCTTAAGTCCTCGCTCCAGTTCATGGCCCTTCTGACGCCTCGAGATGGTCCTTCTGTCTTTCCTCTTTGATGTCTCTTCAACGCACTGCGCGATTATACTTACTTCCATGCTCACCTTATTCTGCGTCTATCACTTTGTAATAGACACGACTCGACGGCATCTCCCCCCCGGTCCCAGACCAGTTTTTATTATCGGCAACGTTCTTCAGTTGGGCTCAGAACAACCTGAAGTCCTTTTTCAAAAATGGGCCGCCAAATTCGGTTCGTGCCCCTCGATTCTTCTTGACTAATTTGCTTATTGGGACGTCAGGGAATATTGTATATATGCACGTTCTGGGGCAGCCCATGATCATTTTAAGCAGCCAAACAGTCGTTCGCGATCTTATGGAGAAACGTAGCGCAATCTACTCTGATCGACCTCGTTTTGTCCTACTTAATGAGCTGTTCGTTGCGTCACACAGTCATCGTAATCATACTAACACAACCTATATATAGAATGGGTTGGCAGGACGCGTCGACACATGTCCGATAGTAAGTGGGCCTTGCATTGTAAAGACTGTTTGTTTAGTTCATACAAGCGGCCCCCGTTTTCGAAAGCATCGTCGTTTTATTCATCAAACCTTCAATGCGCGCGCTATAGCATCCTTCCGCCCATTGCAAGAACAAGAAACAGTCATACTTCTCGACGGCTTGGTTCATTCTCCACACAAATTCGTGCAGCACTTCAGAAGGTGAGAGCCAGACCTCGTAGATATGTACAAGTCGTAACTCGAACTTAGATACGCTGCCGCTACGATCTTCCCGATCACTTACGGCCACAGGATTACATCTGTGGACGACCACTTCGTGCGGCTAGGTAAGTCTTCTTCAAGAACGTTTAGAACTCGTTCTGACTATCAGGGTGGGTGCAGCGGAACGGGCTGGTAGTCTTACGATCCAATCAGGAACACCAGCTGCTACGCTCGTCGATTACTTACCGCTACTGAAGTGAGCACTCTTCTTTGACTTTTTCTGAGTCATAACATATATATCTTATAACCTGAAGGTACATTCCGACGTGGGCACCATTTGCAGGTTTCAAGCGTAAGGCTCTCGAAACTCGCCAAGCAGTTGACAAGATGATGAATATCCCTTTCGATATGGTCAAGAAAAATATGGTCAGCATAGTGATTATGTTTACACTCTGTTTATCCCCTTTTTCAGCGCTCCGGAACGGCCACGCCCTCATTCACTTCATCGCTTCTGGAAGCACACTGCAACTCGAACAAAGAAGCGATTGCCATTGAAGATGAAGAGGACATCATCAAAGGTGCTGCAGGCACCTTATTCGCTGGTATAACTATTCATTGTTTCAGTCATATCCGCTATTAATGCTCTTCTAGCCGCTGAAGACACGGTAATATTACTCACCTCAAGTTAATTTCTGGAAGCTTGCTTCTCACCTCGTGTACTCCAGACTGTCGCGATCATGGAATCATTCATTCTAGCCATGGTTCGACACCCAGAAGTATACAAGAAAGCCCAGGAAGAAATTGACAGTGTCATAGGAAGCGAACGACTCCTCACTATCGATGACAGGGGCTCTCTCCCTTATCTTGAATGTGTCTTGAAAGAGTTATTCCGGTAAGCACATAAACTTTTATTAGCATCCTGGACTCCTCTGAAATTTAGCGTTCTTTGCGACAAGGTGGAATCCTCCGTTGCCCTTGGGCTTTCCCCATCGACTGATGGAGGATGATAGCTATCAAGGGTATTACATCCCGAAGGGAGCTACTGTGATTTCGAACATATAGTTGGTGTTCCGATTCTTGTTATTGTTGGCGACCTAGCTAAAGAAGTTGGCAGCGCGATGCTGCAAGACTGCTCCCAACCACATGTATTCCGCCCAGAGCGATTCATGGATGACCCTCGTATCTCCGATCCACGCGAAGTTGTGTTCGGCTTCGGCCGCAGGTCAGAATATGGCAATCTCACTGTATATGTCAAACAACTAATGGTGGGGTCGGCGACTTCGGATTAGGATTTGCCCTGGAAGACACTTTGGGGAAACGAATGTATGGTATATGATTGCCAATATCACAGCCACTCTGGATATATCAAAGTCAATAGATAACGAAGGGAAAGAGATTACCCCAGCATTTGAAGTTATCAGTACTTTTGTCCGGTGGGTCGTTCCGCACACGCGGTCAGTGCTTGTGCTAACACCACTTAC
The DNA here is from genome assembly GCA_003313625.1 of Tricholoma saponaceum. Lineage (NCBI taxonomy): Eukaryota > Fungi > Basidiomycota > Agaricomycetes > Agaricales > Tricholomataceae > Tricholoma > Tricholoma saponaceum. The sequence continues at coordinate 4,349 of QLOJ01000602.1, forward strand.
TAGTCACCCCAAGCCCTTTTTGTGTTCCATCCGCCCCCGTTCCGAGAAGGCCACTAGTCTTATCCATGATGCCAAATTATGATTGCTTCTTTCAACTCGAACACTTTTTGGCGTGCTTGGCTGGTGGCGTTGTATTGTTGATGGCATAGGTCTCATGGAAGGAAGTCTGTCGGTTGATTTGAGTTTGAATGCAGGTTGTGGGGTTTTCGCTTTTGTATCGTAATTGCTCTAGCCTACGAATTGACAATAATCTGTTGTGGCACCTCTGATTGGGCCATTGACATCATATCGCAAATATATATCGGATGACTTAAGAGATTTAAGCAGTTCCCCACTTTCTATGTTTGGCAGTCATGACAGAAAACCATCCAGCTAGTCACTTGGTACTTCCTCCCCCTGGTACACAAGCAGGCAATGCCTCGGTGTCAACGGACAACTTGAATTTGAACGTAGAAGGGTCATCAACATCAATTACACTTGATGACCTTGGACCAATGGTAGTCAACACCGATAGTGTAAGTGTCATGGATTTCAAGTTCCTTCGTCCGATGAAAGATCTTTGGATAGTACTAAGGGACTCATTTTCTTTGGGTAATAGACCTTATCAAGGATTGCCAACTGGTCTAACATGACTGAGGCAGAGCAAACCAGGACTTTACGAGTGCTTTCAGCGAGAAATAAGTCAGCTAATCCGACTGGTGTTACTTATCAACTCAATAGATCACTGATTCTCAACACAGGATTCGTCTCGCTAATGAGGAAAAGAAGCAACAGGAATCTGTTCCATCTGCATCCGAGGGGACAGTAGACAATGACACACCTTTGTCCATCGTGGCGAAGTAGCATGAAGGCTTGGTGCTGCAGTTCGGAAACACTACTTACATAGTTCGCAAATGGCACGTTATGGGGATACTTAATGATCGACAGCACTGGTTTCTGATGATTCACGTATCTCAAATTGAACTTCGCCTGCATTGTTCGTCACCCACGATCCCTACGGCAGGGAAGAAGTAGCCAATCAGCGGCAACGAAAGGTAACATGCGGAAGCCACGACCAACCTCCCACTTGATCCCGTTCACCTCCAGCCTCCTGAGCAAAAGGGGCCCCTCGTTGATAATCTTAGAGGCCAGCTCGCCATTTGCAACCGCTTGCCTCCTCTTTACGTTCCGGATCTCGAATGCAGCTGTATGTAGTCTTGCCATGCCTAGGGAACACTCGCGAAAAATAGCCTATATGTACGGAATATATCTTAACCACGTAGTCCGCTCGCTAGTCTGAGCAGACCACCCACCAACGCGTTTTTCCCGGTCGAGATGCAAAACTCCTCAAGCTGGAGACACCTGGTGAACAGAGCCTGAACAGCATCGACTCCGATATAGGCCGATCTAAAATCCAGCACCCGCAGTGACGCAGAATGCTTCTTAACGAGATGGTCAATGATGCTATCGAAGCCCACGTTTGCGCCGATGAGCTCCTCGTCATCGCAGACAATGCGGAGGTGTTCGATCGGGGACGACGATATCACCGTATGAATCCATTTGCACAGAATGACAACCTCTCGCTTCGTTCGCATGACTGAGTGGTTCACAGAAAAGTACCTAAGTTGACTGAGGTTGGGTGTTACAGAGGGTTTCTTTAGTTGCTGTTGGCGTAATCACAGTCAAAGGATGATGTAGCATCTAGTTATCAAAACTCGCCAGATAGTACTGCAAGTGGAGCCACTCCAAATGAGGAAGTTGGGCAATAAAGGAGAAAACGTCGTCATCTGTCAGCGAATACGACAGCCCCAGAGTAAATTCGCGGAGGGTCTCCCAAACGTGCGGAACGAAAGACCTAAGGACTCCAGGGGTAATCGAACCACAGTTATCCTGCATGACACATATATGAAAACCACTGTTTGTCAGAAAGAGGGTACAAGTTAGCTTACTTTGAGGTGTAAACCAGTCAGGGTCTTCGATAGTCGTCCCAGCCAATCAGGGAAGAGATTAAGAATAGTTCGCCCGGGTCCATAAAGTGTCAGCTTCCTGATCCTCTCCATTTTCGTTAATATGGGAGCGGTAGATTCGTCCATGCAGGACGAGTTCACAGTCAATTTAGTGAGGTGGGCAGAATTTTTAAGCACTGGTAAGGATTCCTTAGATAGAGATTCGTGGTATGTTGAGGGTATCAAAGTGAAACTGGACAGGTTCTTGAACATTTTTAGGGCGTTCGAAAGCGTGCTTGGGAATGTGTTCTGCGGGGGTGGGCGGGCCGACAAGAAACCTGGTAAAGGTATATAGCGATCGATTCCAAAACAATGCTAGGATCCGCGTACCACTTATCTCCAGTTCTACAACGAACAGTGCATTGCGAGAAGTACACGCCGACGTGAACATAGATGGCACCTATAAAGCGTGGTCAGAGTGTACCCTGAGAAGGAGTAGCAAATTCAGCTCACAGAAAGTTCACCTCTGTCCTTCAGATCAAGAACGCGCTTGTACGGAGGTGACAACTTGACTCGAGCATACATTACGCTTGATGCAGCATGATTGAAATTCCGGTTCACAAGAGCGCATTGGTAGAGTACGCTGTTGTCTCCGGATACAAAGTCTAGGATATGCAAGAGAAGGTCATGATAGATTAGCATAACTAGCCTGTTTGCTCGACCATGCACTACTGAGTTTCAAAGAACAACAGGGTCACGTGCTAGAATTATATCTCGACGCGTCGACGCGTTCTAAGGTTTCCAGGACGCAGCTGCATAATAACGAGAGTACGCTTTGAAGTAAATCAGAATGTCGCATAACAAGGCTTAAAGCAAGGGAAATTGTGTGTCAACATCAGTTCAACTAAACACAGTCTCAACGCTTCTGAGTCGAATGGGCATCTTCGACTGCAGTGATAAGAATACTAACTAGAATACGATGGAGCATTTGGAAGTTTGACCTTTGTAGTAACGTAGTGACTGGAATCAGAGCCGAGCTAGACCATGGTCGTAGACTCGTCTATGCGGAGGTGTTTCTGTGCCGTACAAGTAGTAGACTGGACTCGAGCCTACCATGCTCGCGCATGATACGTGTAGTCCCAATATCTAACTTATTTACCATCTCACAAGATATGTCTCGAAGCATAACCATTCTAAGCTCTGCTAACCTACAGCGAATATTTCTCTTACCTCACTCTTGCACTACTAAAAGTCATTGAAGCGCGCCTGGAAACTCAAGTTGTGATGTCGCATCTGAACCGCTAATACACCAATGAAATATTAAGGTGAAATTCTTCGTGCAGAGAATCGTGGACGTACAAATCATAACTTCCGTGATTCCTCGAATAGGTCATTCATTTGTAGTTGTACATTGACTCCTGATTTAGCTGTTGTTGGGAGCCCTAATCCAGTGGCAGCCACTTCACCCTGTAGAAGTCGCACTGAGTATGACATTGAAAAACAACTGTTGAGACCCACATTGTAATTTTCATGTGTCGTCCCAAAAGTGAAGGATCCTGCGACTATCGGCGGATAATCATGATTTGCCAGTGCGTTACTCGGAATATGTGAGCGGTCTGGCATTATCTCTATTATCTGGCCAACGTTCTTTTCCCGCAAGGTGTCTCTAGCATTCAGCATTCCCAACAGACTGTTGAAATATACTGTCAAATTTATGGCGTTAGCAGAGTTCCATCGATGAAAAGGGACGTTACGATACATTTACCGAGCGAGTAATAGATGGCGAGGACGATGAGACCGAGTGGCACAGCTATATAAGTGATAAGACACGCTGTCGCACATAGGCTGGAAAGAAAGCAAGATCCACTTTGAAGTCCATCCTATGTTGGAACAGTCCATACTTACGATGTGAGAAGGCCTAGAATGTTAGAACGCTTTGATGTATAATACCTCCAGAAATATGCGAACTTACCCGTGTTTATAATGTAAATCATCAATGTATCGATAAGAGAATTGGCTGTAGATCTAAGATATCCGTTGAGGAACGCACGCACACTCTAGAGACATTGTTGGTGCATCACCTCTTCCAACCTGTCCTACTTCGCGCTAACGAAAAGCAAAGCGATGCGGCAATGAGTATATCGGCGACAACATCGCCTGCAAAAGAAGCGTAAAGGATGTACTAGGACGGTACGGTGAGCACGAGATACAACACCCACAAATCCGTTGACATACTGAGATTTTCGGAAAAGGTGGAAGAGCACCCGAAGTATAACTGGTATGAGTATCAAAATCTTAATAATCGAATCTGTAACTGAATGAATACACAGACATCATTGTGGTGAAGGCTGATGGCAATGACTTGGTTGATTATCAAGTTGAAGTAACGTGGAGAAGGACTTACCAGAACCAGTTGCTTGGAAGTTGATTAGATATGTATAAAATCAAATGTTCCTGGCGTAGGAAATCTTACCAAATGCGAAGGCCGACGTTGCTATCTTATTGAATGAAAGATCCAAAACAGGCGATTCAGGAGGGACAATAGAAGGTTAAGGTGATACTTACGATAGTGCCTGTGAGGTACTTGTTTCTTTTCGATACTAGATGTTTCATGAAAGATAGGAATGAACGAGCAAAGCTCCAACTTACGCAACCACACTCGTCGTGCAAAAATTCTAGCAAGAGACAATAAGTCATCACTGTCAAGAGCTTAAAAATGTACGCACGATCGGATAATGATTTGCGTTGTGCACTACCACATGAAATTAGTTAAACTTACTTGCTCAATCAATTGCCTAGGTACATACATTGAGATACATCTGAGCCTTGAAGATTTTCTTGTAAGCAAATAAAGCGGAAGGTGACTCGAACAACACCAAACGTACGAAGAGAGACCTATATTACGAGGTTATAGCAGAGCGTTTTGGTCGATGTAGTCACGTATGCTCACCAGACGGGCCGTGCAAGGAACAGGCCAGATAAATTGCCGAAATTCGAGACCATGAGATGATATGAAGCGTGTGTGACAATTGCCAGGTGGAAGCTATCCACAAACCTGTGTGGAGCTGGTCATGTTCAAGTACCAGCAAACGATGGCATAATGGACATACCACAAAAAAGATATCTAAATATCAAAGTCAGCGTTCTACATCGCAAATATGCAATCAGAGCATACCAAGAACACAAAAAGTTTGGAGTCTTTGTGGTCACTGATGTAGTACATATACGTCTGTACACATGTAATTCCGTAGAGGCTGAGAAATCGTGGACGAGGTTTCATAATGCCTAGGGCATCATGGTTAGGATAAAAACCACGTACATTCCTGCTGCTACATTTCCTAGCAATTGAGCTCCTATTGTGCTGTCGAGTATACCTCTATCGAGAACTGCGGACATGGGGAGAAAAAGAGCTGTAGAACGAGATGATCATGATGATGATCACTAACGAAGGTCTGAAGTTATACAGTTTAGAGATCATCCGGGATCCCGGATCCCCGAAGGTGATTCAATCGGTGACCGTTCCCGATGTCGCACTGAATTGGAGACTGATCCTGAGCACTTAGTCTCCTGTAGACCAAAATATCAGAATTCAAAAAAAATTATATATCGGGGGACGCTGATATTTTCTGTGGACAAAGAAAGAAACCTGGCAAGGTTCTAGCAGATCCATTGTAAGGTAAACCATGTGCATTGGCCAAGGAAGTCCGTTGACATAGCATTGTATACGTACTGAAATTGAAGTGGGTAGATGCCAATGTTCAAACTTCAATCAAGTGAACAAAGATTGGCGGCAATGGCATGGAGATTTGAATCTCAAAACTTCACGGTGACTCGGAATTTCGTTTTTTTACGTACATAGCACGCTTCACATCTGTATCATGGGTGTGGTGGCACATGAGGAATGACGACGTACTTAGACCGCCGAAGATCCCGCAGATGACATTGTTACAAATGGCTATTACGCCTGGGGGCCACTCTGCCACCGAGCTGGTCAGTCATCAGGGCATGTTTTCAACTTGTGACGCGAATTTGAAGGATCTGAAGATGAAGGAGGAAATGTGCGCGAATCCTCGCAACCACCTGACCTGCATGGCTTACACAGTAAAGCCATACTCAACATTTTGAAAGACCAAAAACAAGCTATGCAGCGTTGATGGAGGGTCGTCATCGTGAATATCAGTGCATTGGAGCAATGTACCCTTGGATCCTATGGATAGAAGGGAACAACCACTGGTGAGAGTGGAGAAAAACGTGTTGGTCCAAGAACTACATTGCGATGCATATAAATGGGAATTCAAATACAGAGGGACCTAGGATGAATCAGGACATAGGTTGGAGCATCACAATAGAAAGGTGTGAAATTACAGACATCGACTAGAAGCAAGTACGCCTATTTCTTGGCCTGCTTTTCAAGTTCTTGGTGCTCCTCTTGCAGCGAATCCTGGAAAGAGTGAATATTTGTCGGAATCAAGACACAAGACAACGTCTTACTAATTCAGCTTTCTTCTTTTCGATCTAACATATGACGAATCAGACATTACAGCCTGCTGTTGTTGAGAACTATGAACCCACCTCTGCCTTCATTTTCTGCAGTAACTCGATCTCGTGTTGACGAACATATTGTTCTGGGAAAGCCTAAGTCTATTTCAATATTGATATCTTAAACCCAACCTTCATGAGCCCGTTCTTTCTTCCTATTGTTAGAATGAAGACTTGAGCCGAAGGGACACATGTCGGGAATAAAACATACCCAAACTCCTTTGACTGGGCTACGCTTCCCTCGCCTGAGCTGTAGCGTACAGGCACAACAAGGAGACGGGGAACACGACGAACAGCGACAAGACGGGAAAGCATGGTGTAGCGAAGAGTTTACGTTGGAGTGAGTCGGCTCAGATCGAAATGGTGTCACAGAACACGTCACGTCACAAATTTGTTTTTGCACTGTCATGTCAACTTTCCTCAGGCAGGCAACGATCGTTGTAAGTCTTTCCAGTTCCGAGTACACCACTGAGTACGACTTGTTCACTCAATTCAAATTGTAGGCTCGTAACGCCTCGCGAACCCGCCCTTTCTCTTCTACAAATGTCTCTCGCAAGGGTCCGTTCAACCTCATATCACCCCAGGAGGAATGCTAATTCCGAGTCCACCCGCAGACCTCGTCCAGGACATCTATCTCCGCGAAATAAAAGCTTACAAGCCTGCACCTGTTGTCAGTCATATTCTCTAGTTGCTGTCAATCCAACTAAATCAGCACAGGCCAAAGATGCACATGTCGGAGTCGTAAAGACGTATGCTCAGCCAACCTCTCCTGTCGCCCCGTCCATTCTCTCCGACCTTGCCGCAGAGCTCTCTGCATATGACGCCGCGGAACCTACAAGAGCTGAGGTTGTGGCAGCTTCCGGCGAGCCGGCAGATGCAGCAGGTGGTGCTGATGCTTTCCTCAGTTTCCTCGAGCAGGATCTTCCGAAAGCGGAGGCTCATCATTAGACATGGTTGTTTTGTAACTAAGGAGAATAGACGTTGTGGAAGCTGGCAGAACACTAAGAGTCACGCTCGTGCATCGGTGCAGTCAATTTTTTCCTAGTAAAGACCGTGATTGGATCTCGTTCAGGATGGAAATTTATGTTGTTGGGAAACAGCCAGAATG
>QLOJ01000603.1:0-44677 GCA_003313625.1 Tricholoma saponaceum
TGATGTCTACAGCATGCATCCGCTGGTCGTATTTTAAGGATTGGTTGAAACCATGCATACTAGATTGCCTGGTCAGCTAGGACAGAGACAAAGGTAGATTGCATACAGCGGATCTGTTTTACCAGTAAACCTTCCCCCCCATAGCTTTTGTTTGGTTGGCTGATCTTCCATGGTGGATAGAGAGTCCAGATAAAGTTTGTGACAGGTGTAGTGTGTGCTATAAATAGTAGTACTTGTAGCCTTCCAAGTCCGACTCGGACGAGCCTACACCTACTAGTTGCCTCAAGTTGTTCATTTCAAATGCTACGTTCAAACAATCATGCTGGCCGTCTTAGAATTCTGATCATTTGTCTTTCTATCTCTTTAAATTCGTACGTCAATGTCTCTAAAGCTCCTCACTGTTACTAGATAAACTTTTATCATCTGCAGACTCTGCGCGGGTGGAATCTTCATGTTCCCCGTCTTCTCTCCAGTCTTGGCATCCATCCTGAAACTAACCCAACCACAACTGACGACCATAGTACTAGCGTGAGCACTTCTATCAGAACCAATCAATATACGTCCCTCACGTCGTCCCCTTAGAGGAATAATTGGACAGTATCCCTTCTCACCGATCGTTGGCAAAGTCTTAGACTCATACGGTTCTTCTACGTGTTCTCTCATCGCCGCAGCATGCTTTTCTACTGCATTTACCTGCAGTGCTCTGGAAATTGAAGGGCCGCCTGCTCATTCCTCAACTTCTTCTTTCCATCGCCTCACCTTCTTCTTCCTAATAGCTGGACTTGGGACGGTATTCTCGTGCGTCTGTCGTATGCTTCCCGAGCAACCTGACGTGAATATTGATTAGGTACTTTTCATCAATCTTTGCTGCCTCAAAGCACTTTCCAAATTATCCCGGTCTTGCATCTGGGGCCACCATGGCCTTGTTCGGTCTTTCACCACTATGCCTGTCTGTCATAGCCTCCCATTTCTTCACCGATCCTGCCTCTGGTCTTTTAGATATTGTATTGTTCATGAAATTTATGGCTGTCCTGACTGCTTCCACCCATGTTCTGGGTTATTTTATTCTCCAGAACCCTCCAGTCCTGTACGTGGCAGTCCCGATACCCGATCGTGTGGGCTACGATAATATGGATGAAAACTCGACATTATTGCCACGGCGAACGGGCAGCCCGTGGGATGAGCCAGTTGGAAACACCCTTGTCGATTCTCCGCATCCAATCCAGGACTGGTCTTTTTGGCTTCTCTGGTTATACTGCTTTCTAGTCATTGGAGCGGTACGTGTGGTCAGAATGTATTGGTGCGGTTCTTGGTTGACCTATTTCATAGGCTGAAATGGTGATTTCAAACATCGGAACAATTGTGTTATCTCTCCCACCTGATGCACGGGTAGTTTACCCAAGCCATGCTTTGTCCGATCATACAACCTCGAAACAAGTTAGGATCTTGTCGATTTCCAACACCCTATCACGTATAGTCGTGGGGCCCCTTGCAGATCTTGTATCCCCAATTGCCTTGTGTTTTCCAGCTGGTACGGCAATGTACCCTAGAAAACATCGAGTCAGTCGCGTTGTCTTCCTCACCGTTCCAGCATTGTTCTTAGCTTTTATATTTGTGTGGATGGAATTCGGAGTTGTAACTCGCGAAGCAATGTGGAGCCTCAGGTTTGTGGACAGCTCTATATCCGGATCTTACCTTAAGAACGATACTTAGTTTCGGCACTGGTATCAGCTATGGTGCTGTATTCACTGTCCTGTGAGTTTAAAAAGTACATGGCTGGCTAAGCTTGTTGAAATCCATTTTCAGTCCGAGCATTGTCTCCGCTATCTGGGGCCTGCCTGACCTTGGCCGAAACTTTGGCATCATGACCTACGCACCATTTATTGGCACGCCTTTGTTCTCGTACCTCTATGCATTTGTCTCCGCCTCCAACTCTGAGAAGGACATCTGCGAGGGTATTGTATGCTGGCAAATGACATTTTGGATGTGTGCTGGAACGTCTATACTCTCGGTTTTTGGTAGCCTCGTTTTGTGGAAGAAGTGGAATGGGCATGTGTAGCCTACGGATCTGGATGACATATATCGTTCAATAGACGGATCAGCTAGTAATCCGCCAAAAGTTAGTCAACAATGTCGACCACGTAAGGGTTCTGGATGTAAAAAAACGAAGCTAATAAGTAGTAAGGATGCAGTTGAAGCCTAAACGTGCCCTCCCAGGCTGACGACACAACTCCGAGCTGCCCGACGGATCAAAAATTTTCACGAGGCTATGTGAACTTGAGAGTCTACATAGCGCATCTTACACAACTTCAGTGCCAACTCAATGGCTCAATCCTCCCTTCCCGCACGAATTGTTCTCCACGCGGTTGCTCTCTCCATCATGACCTATGGCTATATCAGTTTGAGTAGTCTTCCTACGGATGCATGGGTCCGCAACCAGCACGGAGGCCGTTCCCAATTCTTGACAATACAAGGGTTTGCCTAAGCTGGTTCCTTTTGTAAAGCTGATAATAAACATGAACGTCCACAGACTGGGGTTGGCGTGGATAACAATGACCGTGAGCCTTGTAGTTGATTTGTTCCCTTCAGTCGCAGGTGCTTCCGCTCTTAACACCTGACGGCGCCAGCCTTACTAACAGCCTATCATAGTTTTCAGGACTATAAAGAGAACCCTATTGATGGTGGCTTTGCCGGTATGCTTCTCTTCGCCTCTTAGGGCATTTTCCCCTCACGAGTACTTGTATCGCCGTCACAGCTATCTGTGGTAGTCTCCTCGATTTACTGGACACTCCTTCTTTTTCTTCCCGCTGCTCTTCTTCAGCATATTCCGGATTCAAATTCAGACAATTCTGTTCCTTTATTGAGTAGGCCACCTCTGTCGGTTGACCTGGCGCTTCATGCGTCTCCGGTCTTGGCCTTGCTGACAGATTTCGTACTGTTCGAGACGAAGTACAGCAGAAACACACTGGCCAATGCTCCTTTCGTTATATCAATATTTGCAATATGGTACGGCTCTTGGGTAGAACATTGCGCTAAGGGCAATAACGACATTTGTACGTTCCGCTTATGTTTGTTCAACGGGTGTGATGTTTGACGGTTCCCGTTGGCAGTTCCTTATCCTTTTCTGACGGATAATTCTTTGAAGCATCGGCTCATGATATACGCCGGAGCCGCTGTTCTCGGTTGCGCTGCATTTTGGACCATCAATAGATTTCATGGGCTCGTTAGAAGGATATAGATATAGATGGACTGTAAGAGACTAGTATATACAATGATTTGGGTACAATCACCAGCAAATATTTGGTGACACAAATTATGAACCTCTGAAAGTCCTTGTTATGATCAGCGCTTCTCCATTAACTCAGTCTCGCCCACTATCGGACACCAACGCCGAGCTATTCATCTTCAAATCCCCTGGCATCTGGGAATATAGAATTGAGAACCGGCGTTTGTCTCATGGCGCCCATAATTTTAATTGGCAAGACATATCAATCATAGTCGCGTTTCTATGTCTCGAGGTATTAGGCATGATTATGACGAGAGTCGGTATGATAATTTGCACAGATTCAAGGCACATCTTGGCCATCTTGTGCACTCGGAGTGCTGGCAGTGTTACGTATATGTCTCAGGTGTACTCAAGTATTATCTGGTACGGTCAGGTATTGTCTGTCCGTATATGATTTCATCGTCTTGCGCAGAGTCAGTTGTCATCCTTCCACCGCACGGTGTCCAACTGGAATCGCGTCATGGACTGCCATCATTACCACTCTTCACAATGCGACGCTTCATCCCTCTTACGACCCTTCAAGACGTGGTTATCAATGAAGGTTTGAGGGGGTGGGATGTTCGTTACTATCTTGCAGCTATCCAGCAAGTCGGTCCCAGATCATCCGTCGTGGAAGTGGCGTACAAGGTTAGCTATCTGTTGGAGGGTAAGCACCTTGACTGAACTCGGATTTAGAATCTTTTACCTCGTCAGCCAGTACTTCAACTTGTGTACCGAAGTATTCACGATTCTTTATTGTGTACAACACCCACCATTATCTGATTTTTAATGATTACACTTTACCGTCGCAAATATATTTGTGGACCCTCTTCACTCTCGTAAGCACTCAACAGCTCGTCATACCCTTCATCATCCCCTTCCTCCGCAGAGCTATCCCTCGTCCTTTTTGCCACCTCCTTGCTTTCACCAGAGGTCTTTCGCATCCGTTGGCCTACTGAAACTTTTCTCATTCGAACGTCGTGGCCATCTGATGATATTTTTCGTTCCTGAGCGTCAGCGGATATCTTTTGTGTCCGTCGAGATCGTAAAGAAACCGAGGATGAAGATGAATGTTCATCAATGTCAAAGTTCGAAGCTCTCGGAGTAGGTATTATATCCTGTTCCTCAGCTGGCCATTCAACTGCCAAAGAATTCGGATTTGAGAGCTTCCGCTCAACGGTCAGTCGAGATCGCGGTGCATGATCTTCAATGTCGAGGTTCGGAGGTCTGACAGGGTATCGTTTCGAACGTAACCGTGGACTACGGGCTGGAGTCTCAACAGCAGAAGAATCTGAGGTGTCCCCTTGTCGGGATTGGGACGGTGAAGGGCTCCGTCGCATGATTTTCTTGCGAGACAAGTCTACAGAACGTATGTCGCTCAACGTTGCATGCCTCTGTCCATCATAGCCAACGGTATTACCTTGCGAATAAATTTCGATTGGAGTTCTTGGATGGGGCGAGGTGAGAGGTGAGATTGGTATGTCAATCCGACCCAGTCCTTGTACATCCGCCAGGCTCGATCGTTCAGCACTTCCTATGGATAAGGGCGGACTAAGTAGACTGCTTCCAGAGAGTGATGTTGTGTGGGAAGTTGACGCGGGCCGTTCTTGATATGTTCTGAAACCGGGTGCCAGGGGAGAGACAGATTTTCGATTTAGGGGCACGCGCCGACTTGAGTTATTAGTATCTGAATCCCAGTCGGATCGCGCAGATTTGAGAGGCCTATTGAAAGCATCAGATGGCGACAATGACGACACAGAGGATTGGGATCCTCTATGGAGATTGTGCCCATTTGCCCTCATCACATATGCCCACTCTCCACCCGATGTGGGTGTACTACTGGATGATCGCGAAATATGGCGTGCAAGAGGAGAGGTGATGGGTGTGGATGGGCTCAGAAGTAGTGGCCGAGGGGCGGATCTTGCAACAGGTGCAGAGATTTGCTGTGTCAGTGATTCATATGATGCTTGTATATTTTCCATTCTCGAGGGAACGTCGCCTGAGGGGGATTCTGGGATGCTCGTTGGAGACAGCGTAGGGTTGCCAGAAAAGATAAAACTGTCACGAGGAGGTCGAAAATACAGCGGTCGTGCAGGAGGTGAATAGATACCAGAGCGATCGGGGGGAGGTAGAGAACCACCTCGTGGTTTGAAAATAAGATCCTTACCAAAGGATTCGCTCCGAGAAGAATTTGGCGATACACCGATTTTTTGTGAGGGGTCATTGGTACCTCTCCAAGAGCCTATTAAGGCTTTTGCTCGCCAATTGCTACTTATCTTCGAAATGGTGGCCACCGTGTCGGACTCCTTCAGCTTCTCCGCATAACTCCACAAACTCAGAGATATTTGCGATGGTTTGATCGATGCTCTGGGGTTTGTGATGGATGACGGTGAGGAAGAACGAGGCACGGCTGGAGTTGACATCGCAGCAGGAGACGGTGAAGCGTCCAGGACTGACTGGTTCGTTAGTCCCCGCCATACTGTTGTGGCCAATCGAGATGTCACAGGGGGTTCGAAGCTCGGGGGTGTCTCAGTATGGTTGCCATCTTCCGACAAAAAGTCCAAGTCGTCGCTCAATCCCTCCTCGGACCCAATCGGTGATGCCTCGGCCGAAGATACTTGGTTGGTAAAACCTTTCCACATCGAAACTTTCAGTCGGGCGCCAAGGCTCAACTTGTCACCTTTGGGATCGCTATTCTGTTGTTCGCGTCGGCCACGCAAGTCGGATGCTGTCTGCAAGATCCAATCAATCCCCCCAGCAGTTTCTACAGGATACCCCTGTAGAAGAGAATTTCCTTCCAGGAAGGCATCGCCTAATTTCCAAGCAGGTAACGGAGATGACGGCAGAACGGCGTCATTCTCTTCTGTCCATAAACCAGGTGACTTTCGGCCACCTTTGCCCAATCTAGAACGAGTAAGTGTGCTTATTCGTTTCTAGGATGGCGAAAAATCTCACCGGAAGAGAACCAATCTTGCGCGAATCAGCATCGCAGTACATATGTCAAGCAGGTGGTCAATCTTGGCATTTAAACCACGCTGCCTCATTTCGCACGAAAATAATATGTCCCAAATCACAACTACGCAGGACAGTGGCAGAGTATGCGTAAGAAGAGGTGCAAGCCACCGACTGCAGCATATGGGTGTCAGATCTAGGTCGATGTACGGAAGAAAGAAATAATTACTATGAATAATGTGGCAAGGCGGGATCCAATCCTTTGGCTTGCTATTTTCATCTAACATCAGTGGCAAGTAGCCGATGTATCTTGCAACTTACCAAATCGTTGAAAAGGTCACCATCTGCCCAAGCCAATCTCTGGCTGAAGTTTTTCATGCATATATTTCCACCCTCTTCATCTTCCAGTTCTGAGAATTCTCCGACCATTGCTTCAAATAACCAGAACGTATCAGCCTCGACATGGGCAAGCTCTTCTGGTTCGACTTCTTGATTGAGCACAGCATATAGAGGGACAAGCAACGAGGCTATGTAGGGCGAGAGGTTACCAGAGTTGATTGAAGCATGCAGGTAAAGCAAACGGAGCAACCCCGTCATGTGTTTCTGATGCGCATTGCCGACTGTCCATGACTTGGACGAAGAAAGGAGGGTAGAGTCCCGTTGGGAAGGTTCATCTGGTTCAAGTCGAATCTCCGGAGTGGCTGGAGAAGATGATACCGACTGGTCGCGATCACGGATCAATGCGAGACGTATATCCAAGTTATGTGCGCACAAGATCTTAATTTCGTCGGAAGCGCTGTCATCCAGTGGACAAAGAGCACTGAATTCCGTTTCACGTGCCAGACCACTGAAAAGACTCGATGGAACGCCAAACAACTGATTTGAAGCATCAAGTAAAGCAACGTCCACAGCCACCAATGGCGTTGATGGAGGTGGTAGGTTTGAGAATGGGTTAAGGAGTCGACGTAGCAGTTCCTATAAAAGGTTATTAGGATCGAAAGAACAAGTCAAATTGTGAACCGACATAATAGCTTTCACGTTGCTTGTGGAGTTCGCTTTTCCAAGATGCTTTGAGTGTAGGAAGAACTCCAAAAAGTAACCTATACACAGATGTAGTCAGCGTCCGAAAAGGCACCATGACTGTAACACTCGCTTCCATATCCGGGGTCTTAGCCAGCATGGCTCGTCAGGCAAGCCTGAACAGTGTTCATGAGCACGAAAATTAATCAAATCGACAAACATACCTCGGGAACAGAGTTTACGCAACCTGGGCAAATCGACAACAGGTGACTGGGGATCAAGAATCTCAGACAGCTGGTTTAATCTAGATAGATATTGTTCAAGGATCCAGGAGAGAAGCGGAGATTTCTTTCCACGCTTACATCTCGTGCCGCTGGGGCTCAGGAGACCAACTAACCCCGTGAATGTGTGCAACTCTCTCCAGAAAAGCATCGATAGCTGCGGCAGATGGTAACGGAGCGGCAAGTGCTCGAACAATGGGAGCGGCAACGTGATGATCTTGATTGGTCATGGCGGACTGACAAAAATCCGGGCCAAATCGTTGAATGAGGAGCTTCCTGACACCATTGAGGTCTATGAAATATCAGAGTAAGCTTGAATTATGAGAAATATTAATATCACCTTTGGACTCGATATGAGGGGCAGCAAAGATTATGCTTGACGCTGCCTCGACCACACTAGGGCCAGGAGCCAAACTTGGCGATACAGTGACATTGAGAGACATATACACAATGAGACTTGGGTACTAACTCACTGTTGCTCAAGTTCTTGAAAATGCTCGAGGAGCAAACCAACATGCATTTCCAACACCTCTAGCAAATCGCCCATTATATCTTCTTGCATAAGCTTTTGTGCTTTGGCTCTTGCTAGCCCCACATTCTGTTGCTGGAGCAAAGTTGCAATATCTTTCCGTGTTATGCTGCCTTGCGAGTCTTTCTTCTCCTGCAGTTGTCCTAATCTCAGACTGGTCAGTCTGAGTTGCGCCTAAGCAATGTTAATTGTGTCTGTGGTGTTGTCCGATGACCACGAACTTTTACAGATGCAGGCTCCCAATCGGTGGACATGATGAAATTCACATCGAATCAAAATTCAGCTAATATGTATGTAGGTAATGAGTCACGTGGATCAACGACAATAAATAGATCGTGATTCACTCGAGGGTCACGGTGATCTACTAGACTCTAGGCGATAATGGAAGGGCAATTTACACAGAGCACTTCACTTCCGAGCGGGCTTTCAGGAAAAACGGATGATGAGCTTAATCGTGTGAAAGAGGAGGAGGAAATGAGACGAAACTTGATGGCAACCGTACTGGACTCTGCAGCCCGAGAAAGGTGTACGTCTGTACTTCACTCTTCGATGCACTGATATCTGGTGATCTCTCTCTCACACGTCCTATTTTCAGTATCGCGGATTGCACTTGTCGGTCTGGATCGTTCGAAACAAATTGAAGGAGTACTCTTAAGGATGGCGCAATCTGGACAGTTACGGGGAAAAGTTACAGAGAGCCAGCTGATTGAACTTCTTGAGCAGGTATCTTTTATGAATTCGAAGTTATGAGTGGGAAGTTCTGATGCTTCGTCGAGATGGAAGAAGCTCAGGGAAGATCAACTGCAAAGAAATCTACCATCATGGTGTGTTTATCTTGTTTCTAGTTGGAATTGGGATCAGCTGTTAATCTTGCACTCCTATAGTATCAAAGAAGGAGAGATCTGGACGATGATTTTGATATATGACTGTTTATTTGGTTTCTTTACCGATCCCACACAAGAAGATACAAGTAGGAGGCGACGGGTTCTCAGGAATCACCTCCTAAATGTCACTTTTTTGTTTCCTTCGATGGTACAAGAGACATTCACCCACGCCAGTTTGAATCATACGTATGGATGTTGCCCAGTAATTCACTACCGAATGGTTGCACGCTGGCAGCATTTCCGAGACCTGCATCCAGTGGATTCGTCATCGGGTAGGAAGCACTGGGAGAATCAGTACGATTCCCCTTGTACACTGGTGCCACGGAGTTGGGGGGCGGGGGAGGCTTGTAGTTCTGTGGCGAAAAGTTAGTTCGCCTACAAAAGGGTAGTATGAGGTACCCACATAAAGCCTACCCTCTGCATAGAGTTCCTCGAGCTTCTGATCGAATAAGCCCCTTTTCTCAAGCTCGTTATATGCTTTATAGAGGTTAAGCGCAGAACGCGCGTCTTCGATGGAATCATGCGTATCTGTTTGGATATGCTCATGCAGAACAAACCAAGATAGGAAACGTAGAGAAAGCCGGCGTTGACGGGCTCGTAAGAAATACAAGTCGACGGTGTCGATAACCTGCTCAGGGGGTACGAAGATATCTGCCATAGAGTCAACACAGTCCTCAACACCGCTGGTAGCAAAGGACATACTGATAATGCGGAAATCTTTGGAGAGTCCATGACCAATGAATACGCAGCCACGATCCACTAGAACACGCAACTTCTTGTAGACAAGTTTCAGGGGAGTGAGTGTATAACGAGACAGTAAAGGATCTAGGTCTCCGACTGCAAGCCACATCCATGTAGATGAAATAACCTGCTGAGGAAGAGAACATACATTTTATGCCTGAGAACTCAGTCAGATAGTCAACAATGACCTCGCTAGTGTGGATGTGATCGTCGATGAAGGGGATTCCTTGCTTTGGTCCATCTCCACGTAACACAGAGACTCGTGCCAAGCTCAGCCGTGCAGGTCGAAGGACTTTATTTGTCCCATCCGATCGAAATTCTGTCTCTTCCTAATGGGAACGTGAATTTCCCTGGTTACCATAAAGAGAAAGCTGTCATACTTGTTGCATTGAAACGAATTCTGCATCAATGGCAACTAATGTCCCCGGATGAGGTAGCTCCTCAGGGTGTAAGCATTCATGTTTGATGAGGTTTGGATCACGATTGCTAAGAGAAGAAGTCAGTTCCTCTGCTCGGCAAAAGGGTCATGCGCAGGATCTACCCAGAGATTGAAGTATCATGGCTTAGAATCGCTTCATCAATCCTATCAGGCAAACCAGTGAAATCGACGGCTTGATGTAAGTCTACTCGTTCAAGATAGATGATTGCAGGCACCTTAAGACTGAAATAGAAAAAAATTGTCGGGAGCAGCCTGGCCATCTTACATACCTTCCATTTATCAGGGAAACTAAGCGCTTCCTGCTCCGATATATTTCGTACGACGAAATCGTTAAATACAAACCACGGACTCGCAAGATCATCCCGTCCTTCAGCTTCAGGGACTAGAGAAAGAGTCAAACTTAAGCAAAGCAAATACGAGGTGCATATCACCTTTCACAATTGCCACAAGGTGTGAGTGCTGTCCTTTCGTGACAATCTGGACAACCAGTGACTGGAACCAAGGGTCAGCATTTACAAAAGGACATTCGACAACCCAACATACTCGGAGCTGATAATCGACTGCTACTTGATCATCCATTCCTTCCACCTGACCATGGATTCGTACTCGAGATTTAAGGAAAACCTCATTACGAGCGTCCAACCATACTTCAAGACTCTCATCGGCGTAAACACCAGCATTGACAGCAATGATGGGTGGTAAATCGCGTGAAGGAATCGACCGTTTGGTGGAGAAATTCGTAAATTGTTTACAATTCTGGCATGTGGCTTTGTGTGTAGTCTGACGCAGTAAAGAATAGCGTAAAACGCTGGCAAAATTTGTTGAGGGCGGAGAGTTTGTCAAAGCAGCCTAATTTATGGTATCACTTAATGCCAAAAAGTGCAACTCGTTGACACATACCTTCCTCGGATATATCAAGTCAACGACGTGTGTCATATTTTCCTTTTCTCGGATTGCATTGCAGCCTAAACAAGTGATGATGTTTTTACCGTCAATTCCAAGAAGTTGTGTCACAGGTGCGGCTGCAAAAGAGTACGTTTCAGGCAAGCTCTTAAGCAGCAGAGGATTGTGTGGAAATGCGTTCCCTTCAGAACTCAGATGATCGATCAAAAAACGGTGGAAACTTTGAATTTTATGTGCATAGTCAACTTCGGCACCATCTCTTCCATAATCAATAAGTTCAATGGCATTCGAAGCTAGAAGAAACGATGAGTCCTAGATCTGATCTTTGTGAAGGTAGGGACCTTGTGCTAACACGCCCACCGTTTTACAAAAATTACTCGATTGGCAATTTATACCACTTGCGTCTTCTAACATTCGAACGATGAAGCCCAGTTCGCAAAGAAGGCAGTGCTCTCGAGGACAATTGGTTGAGATGTGAGATTTGGCCAAATTTCGGATAGCGACGCTATAATGCATGACCTGGACTATAGGGTTTGTGTAAGAATTGAGAATATGTGTCTCTAGGCCACTATAGTCTGTCTTGTTGTAGAAACTGTATAGCGCTCTCATCAGTTGAAGTTTGATGGATGTCAATAAACAACGAACCCGAAGTCGAAGTCCTCGACGCCAAACTTGGAGTATTCGATCTCCACACGACGATACATTGGCGGAACGTCACTATCTGAGTAGTCGAAGGTTGTTAACTCAGGACCAGGCTAGAAGGGATGTTGGGAATGCTGATAAACCATATAAAGTGGAATGGCATACATCAGCCTTCTGCGATCGGCCACTCCGGAACCTTCCATTCCGCTTCCGAGAATCTACCATGTTGCGATGGCCTTTTAATTCTCTCGGAAAGGCTGCGTAAGCTACATTATCTTTCATCTTCATTGTGTTCGTAATTTGAGGGGGAATCTTGGGCGGTGGGGGATATGTCACCGCCACCGACGTGGATTCGGGCGTCCAGGCGGATAACAGCGGGGTGTCATAATGTGGCAGACCGATTATGTTCAGAGGGCTATGAATTGGTTGAATTCGGCGATGACGGGGAAAAGTCAAAACTCACGTAGCATTCGTCCACTCTATCTGGGGCAATGGCAACGGATTGTCCGCCCACTCAACGGGATGATTATTGAACCCGTTAAAGGGAACAGATGTTCCATCCTCTGCTTGGGACAGGAGATGTATTACGCCTTCAGCATCGCCAAAGGCCATATATGCTGCGGTCGCAGAGATCGAAATTGAAGTGATATAAGAACCTATATCAAGCTGGGTTTGATGTCAGTTGTAACTTCTAGTCACACACTCTGAAGGAGGATACTTGATAAAACTCGCTGATAGCCTTAGGATCCGAAACGTCCACGATATTAATCAAGCCTTGAGTTGAAACAACAGCGACAGTCGAAGGCTGCTTCGGAAGTACGTGTACAAAAGCTGGTCCCGATGAGAAAGGAATAGGTGGAAGGCTCCGCATCGTCCGTAAATCGTACACTTTGACCAAGGGATCAGGAAAGGGCCGTGATCGTCTGTGGTAGAATGAGGCTGAGGCTGAGCGGAATAAAGCGGACACAAACCTCTCGCTCAGTCCAATAGTGAATGCATAGTAGCCTGTGGTTTGGAGTCCCTGGATGCCATTAGAATGAGCTCTAACCACTCCTTCTGCTCCGCCAGACCTGTTCGTATTTGCACGATAATCGTGGGTACGCAAATAACCATCCGTAGAGCCAGAGAGCAACATCGAATGGGATGGCTCCAGATGAGTGATCACAGATGGCGTCGGGACTTGACGGGCGATGCTTCCAGTCGTGGCATTAATGTATATCAATTCCATATCGGAGGTGGATGCAGCTATTATATGAGAGTTCGCAGTATTTGAAAAGCTAGCGATAGTTGAAGAATGACTGTAATTACGATGTAAACTAGAAATGGCTCAAGTTGTATAGCTGGGGACGTACCGATAAAACCACTTGTTCATACCACCTTTCGTCCATTGACCTAATCCTTCACCTGTGACCCCCAGAGCCCGGACGGAAGAATCACCAACAACGATTCTCTTCACGCTTAATTTACCCCCGACAGGAAACGATACACCTCGGATACCGCCCGTACCATAATAACTGCTGATGTCGCCTGTACTTGAGCCAGCCCAGAGAGTATCAGAAGCAGGATCAAAAGCTAGGGCTGCAACAGGTTGGGTGGTGTTTGCTAACGATATCGGCGGGATGGGTTTATACGATGTTGACAATGACATGAGTCAAAGGTGAATTAGTTTGTTCGTGTGACTTCAAGGATGTAAGGAAAGGCTCACCCTCAGGCTCTACCTCCTTCTAGCGAAGTTTTCATGATGCCAGCTTGGCGCCTATCTTGTATCCAACTTCTTGTGGATGAATGGAATGATCTCCACAATCCTTTAACTCAAAGTATGCTGACTTGTTCGATTCCTGTCAACTTGAATCTTACACAGCGTAGACATATTCGACAGCGGGGGAGGTTTTCTAGAACACCTTCAGTCAACTGCCCAGAATCTATTGGATGGAATCTCCACCGAGGCCTCGTGCACCAAGTTGCAAGCAATTATGGATGACGCCTCTAAAAAAATGTCGTCCACACCACAAGGTCCTGCATTGACTGTTTGGATAAGACTCTATACAGATGCTGCCATACTCAGATCATTGGCGGATATTAATGCAATATCGGCTACTCAATCGCTTGAGACACTAGACCATGCCATTATCATTTGCGGGCTTGCTGGTGCCCGCCTTGAGATGATTCTCTCTCTCATTAATGCTATCCAGCGCTGCTACTTTCCCAAACCATCATTACCATTCACTGCCGGCGTTGTTCACAAGCACTTCAAGCGAGAAATTCAACTTTTAAGTTCCCATCACAAGATACCCTCCTCCCCTGAACACCCTTCCCTTATCACCTTCCAATCGAATCTAGCCGATGTACCCTTCATCATTCGTGGATATGCTCAAGATTGGCCGGCCATGCGTGAGCACCCTTGGTCGTCAGCTGCATACCTCCGTTTTGTCTCCGGGCCTGGTCGTATTGTTCCTGTCGAGGTCGGAAAAGATTATCGAGCAGATGGGTGGACGCAGATGTTGATGCCTTGGGATGATTTTCTTTCTACGCTTGATCTCACGGACCAGGTGCCTCCACAGCCGTCTACTCACTGCTATTACCTAGCCCAGCACAACCTCCTTGTGCAATTTCCGGCTCTTCGCAATGACATTGTTATCCCGGATTATGTCTATGCCTCAATGACCTCTCGTGATTTTCCGCTGTACCGACCTCCAGGCAATGACGAGCAGCTAGTCCTTAACGCTTGGCTGGGACCAGGAGGAACCATGTCACCCGCTCATACGGTACGTTTACCTCCAGCTATATCACCCACAGCTTTGACCATGGACACCCAGGATCCTTATTACAATGTCTTCGGTAAGTCCCACTTTGTTGTTTTCTGCCGTTGCTGAGTGGCACCAGTACAAGTGGTCGGTCAAAAGACTGTTTGGTTGGCACCCCCGACTCAGACTGGAGCCATGTATCCGTATCCATCCACGAACAACCACGATCCAGCAAGAAACAAAATAAACCCATCTATGAGCAACACATCACGCGTTGATGTTTTCTCTGTTGGGGATGCATGTAAGGAAGGCTTCAGCGACTTCTGGGATCAAGTAGTACCAATCGCCCTCCATGAAACACTAGAATCGGGAGATCTCCTTTTTATTCCCCCCGGCTGGTGGCACAGCATGCGAGCTGAACAGACGAGCTTTTCAGTCTCGATGTGGTTCTGAGCTATTTTTCAATGGCATGTACGATACCAAAAGTAAAATCAAAACGACCATGTGATAGAGTCATACTACATATGTTTTCTTGCACAGCCCCATATAATCGATAGTCGTAACATCCTTCAACCTCGTGCTGCTCATGCGTTAGCGTCGTTGATTCCTGTAGTCGCCTGCAAGACTTGGGTGGACGCGACGTCTTACTTAAACAATGGATACCGACCGCTCCTTGCGATCATTTTATTCGAGGAAGCGAGATTCTTACCCGTTCATCTCGCTCAACCACGTCCACATCTGTGAAGCCATTGAGCGTTCGGCAGACAATGGTGCTACATTGACATTTTCTAGAATGAACTTGTCGGATGTTGGAGCTCGAGCAGCAGAAGAACTCGCAACCATCGAGAAGGAATCACCTGAGGACGAGAGCATCGTCAAGCGGTACGCTAATTTCTTCGCAATATTCACTATGGGCTCACGTTCTGTATATCTTTGTGAATTGTCAACCAGGATTGCGCTTGGTAACAATCACCTTACTACTCTTCCAACTGAATTTGCACTTCTGTCAAGTTTGCGATACCTCAACCTCAAGCACAACAACTTCTCAGTGTTCCCCAACGTTGTACGATTTCTTCTTCTTCTCTCCTTTTAATATGTTCACGACAGCGTAGTTGACTCTTCTGCCCTCTCTCGACACATTGGATATCAGTCATAACAAGATCAAAAGATTGCCTTCTCAACCAGGACAACTCGTCCAGCTTAGGGTAAATTTTGCCATTTCGTGCCTTGCACACTAATGGCACGTTTGGTCAGGTTTTTTCTCTGTCGCGAAATAAAATTGCACGACTTCCATCATACCTGTCACAATTTTACATTTTAGACGTTCTACAAGTGGACCGCAACCCTATTGAATGGCCGCCCAGCGCCGTGCTAGACCCCATAAGCAATCTCGAATCTAGCCAGTCTATGAAGGAGTGGATTAGAAGTCTTCAAAAATGGTTGGAATTGGATGCTTTTCCTGAACACTTAATCAATGACCCCGGTCACATCGAGCAGGACGATTTGGACAGCAATATGTAAGCATATTATTACTGTGGACATGCCTTTACCTGAATCTGTTGTTGAGGGAAGTGATCCCTGGCGAAATGATGCAGTCAATCCACCTCACATTCGTTCTTTTTCCGTCGATTCTAGTTTGTCTGTATCCTCCATTGCTGAATCTCTTCGCGATATGGGTGCTCCCAGCCTCAAGAACACCGCTGAACGCCCCCCTCCTTTGCATCTTGGTATATTAAAATCGTACAGCGCTGATGCTTCGCCTACCCGGTCGTTCGAAAGTTACCTGCCCAGTCCGGCGGGGTCAGACGCTTCTTCTCATGATGATGCACCTATCAATCCGTTTTATCATGAACCCAGACTTCACATCCGAAATGAATCTTACAGTGGTGGGCCTCGAAATACCAATCGCGTCGACCTCCGGGGGAAAAAGAGTATGCCTGATCTTCGCACTGCTAACCTCAACTTCGAAGAACTATCTTCAGACTTTCCAGAAGGAGAATTTGCAGCCGATAAGTTCGAAAGAGATCAAAATAACGAATTTGTGATTTCCTCCGATCCATCGCACCAACAAGATTCACACTCGTCTGCTGGCTCTGACTCCTTTCCATCAACAAGGGGAGCAGTCCGATTTGGGACTCCCGCGGCTCTTGAACGCGATGCCTACTTCCGGGGCCTCTCCGCGCTGGGTAATGGCGTTCCATTACCCAAGGCCGCCTTGTGTCTTATAGACTCGGCTCGAAGCATACTATTTGCCATGTCTCAGGTTTACGAAACGCTTGAGAAACATGCAGTCAACGCTACCGATGACCGTCTTTCATCCGTTTTGAAGAAGGTACTCGATCCTGCCAGCGCTGATATCATGCATTTCATCAATGCCTTGGTCCGCTTCGATTTAACGAGTCGCAAGGCAGTTCCCTCTCCCGAGGTTTGTCGTGATGTCATCGAGAACTGCAAGAACAGTGTCGCGGTCTTTGGCAAAGTCGTCGCTGTTTTGTCCCTTCAGCTCAAGGTTATAATCACAGGGAACGATGTGCGTCATTCTAGGTGGATTCTTTTAGAGCTAAACGCGGCTACGGTAGAGGTTTCTTGTGCTTGGCGAGCCATTATTCCACATATGGACGCCATCAAAATGTTATTGCGCGTCAAAGCATTCCCCACTCAATCTTCGCTTTTGAACGCAACTATCCCAGATTTTCACGTCATCAAGGGGGCGGCAAGGCACCCAAGGCCCCACCCCGCCGGCTTGAATTTTATTGATGTTTCTGTCAACGTTGGAAGAGTTCGGACTGCCCGACGACATGCTGGTTCGTTTAGTTCCAAAGATGTTGAGATTGGAAAGAAACTCCCATCGTACGAGGATGTCCCTGGGGCTTTTAAGGGCGTTGTATCAGGATTGGCCACCCACACGCCTACTTTGCGCCCTTTGAAGAGACAGGCCGCTGCGCTGCCCGCGACGACCTCTGCCACAAGTTCAATGCCACTTGCATCCACCTCCGCCTCCTCGTCATTGATCTTTCCTGAAGAAGCTTCCCGCACAAATCATTCTCGTCAAGAATCACAGGGCTCCTTACAGACTTCGGCGTCCTCATCGTCATCGTCTTCTGCCCCGTCGAAAACAAGCTTTCTTGATCTTCCGGTTAACTCCAAAGCCCAGGTCGATAAAGAAGCGCTACAAGCCGTTCAGGCGGCAGTTGACATTGCGCCTGACGTCTGGGATATGATAGAAGACACATTAGGTGGAGTTGTGGAAGCGACGGAGACGGTACTAGAAGCCCTTGAAACAGCTCGTGCTGTCACCCTCAGATTATCTGACAACATTCGGTCGATGCAGAACGTTGACTCCGCTCCCACTGATAGAAAGTCATTGCGTGAGGATGCGCACGTATTCCTCAAGGTATTTTGTGGTCACCTTCAACTGGCATTCTGGCCCTAATTTTAGTTTGCATTTAGACAGTCGTTCAACTATCGAATATCATCAAAACATACGGGACACCACACACCGTCTCTTCAACGCTGCGCACCAAGATGGTCAAGTTGACAAACTCAACAGAGGAGTTTGCCATATTGCTGCATGTCTCGTCGCTGTCTCCTGCGATCCCAAGATCATATTCGCCCATGCTTAGCGCATTACCCCCCGATGAAAATCGGCTTGGATTTAGTCTATCCCGAAGTCGGAGTGCTCAGCCCTCCGCCAGTTTCAAGTTACCGGCGCAATCACGGAATGGTCCACGCAGCGCGCTGCCAACACAATCGTTCCATATTCCTGCCGTCAGAGGCACTCGAGGTAGAGAAACATATGACGACCTTGTAGATCCGGGATGACAACATCGTTTTCTTTTCTGCTATGTCTACTTCATGTAAGTATCATCTGTTTATTGACTATCATGAGTCAGAGGCTTTTAGATGATAGCCTGACAATGCAGCGTACATCTGGCCGTCATTTCTAGTCAGACTTCACACTTGACAGTCTGCTTTGAAAGTTGAGATACTGAGTTTTAGGCGGAATCTCACAACAGTCGCCAACTCATAGGACTTTGTGAATATTTCTAGGCTTGGTTGGTCTAAGCCTCGAACAAACAACTTGTCGAAATTATTCAGGAGGATGACTCATCTAGAGGTCCACAGCCAATGCGACCTCACCGGCCTCACCTTCCAAGGCTGGGCCAACAAAGATTAATGTTCCATCGCTACTACCGGAGCCAGAGTACAACTCAAAAAGCCGAGGACTGACCGACGATATTTTGTTTAGATTAGCCCCTTTGGCGGGAGGATCCGGTCATTCATAATGCATAGCTCATCGAATAAGCTCACTTCAGAGGTAATCAAGTCTGCTGCGCTTACCAGAATATTCTGTGCCAGTGCTTTATGACAGGTTCCATCGTAGAGATATCCTTTCGATAATTCCTAATCAGGAAGGGCCCGAATCAACGCATGTTGTCATTATTGTACAGCCAAATCCCGTTAGTTTAGCATATGTACATTCTGTTATCGTCTCCTGCCCGGCCCCTTTGGCCTTGCAAACAATTTCTGCTCATCCGTCTTCATATGTCTTACATATCCTGTGTCATCTTGGCTTTTTGAACGTTTCTCTAGTCCTAACTCGGCAATCAAAAAGCTCTCGTTTATCTCTGCCGGATCGGAGGTTTCGATCTTGCGGACTGCAATGTGGATATCAACTATAGATGAAGAAGCGAGCAGGATATTTTTTGCGGCTAGAAACACAGAAGAAACGCCGGAGGAGTAAACCATTCTGAATTTGACCGGAGCATTTGCTGGGCAAGAATAGATGAATACTGCTTTGTTGTAAATTATGATGTACATGGTGAAGGGCTACTAGATAAACTTACCGATTTCACGTTGGGCAGCCATCGAGTGTGAATGTGGCCACGCGAGAAGGGCGTAGCACGGCTCAAATGAGGGAAGTAAGGCGCCAACTTGTTCAACAGTTGTTTCAGATGTAGATTGGAGGATGAGCTTCTGGGCATTAGCATCAATGGTCTACTCACTACCAATCAGAGAATGATACGCAGAATATGTAACACATACCACTACAACTACAACACATTTCGCGCATGCTGTAAGATACTTGATGGCTTCTTCTACTTCTTGTGTCCATTGGAGTTCCACGCCAGCTCCAACATGGCTTGCACGCGTGTGGCTGCCGTTGTAGGAGCTCTCCGCTGCTCGAACATTGGCGATTTCCTGTTCCCTGGCTGAAAGAGGTTTTGGGGCGGTGAGATGACGCTTGTGAGCAGCATAGGCTTCCGGCGTGAGGTCTGCTCTAGAAGAGGCAAAGATGGTATCTGTAAAGAGAGTCGAGCCTAAGGATTTAATGAGAGAGCCACGAGTAGAAGCGTAAAGCATCTGTGTGGCTGTAGTGACACATAATTCGGAGGGCCGGCCCAAACGATGCTTACTTTGTCTCTGACCGTGGCCGAGTCTGGAACGTAACAAACAAGAATCCAGTCCGAGGGAGCTGATCTGGCAAGAATGTAGGCAGGTACGGCGTCCTCGAGCGCATCTAGCGTCTGTATCTGGCTGAGATCGTCCTCGAATGGACCACCGACAGGAACGGTAAGGTCATGCACGAGAGTTTCTGGGAGAGGTGAAAGAGGATAAGCCTTCTGGTGACAGAACTGCAGACAAAAAAAGAACGACCGTTTCTGATCGATACCTTAATGAAGCGGAGATCTCCTGTAGTGTTGGCGTTTGCAAACAGGGTTGCGAGGTCTGGTGCAACACCGATGCCGGACGTTGCGGACATGGTTGTACTAGTAGATTAAGTAGTACACGGACAATGATGAGATTTCGCATTCGGCGCCAATCACGTCGGTTGTGTTTTATTTTATTTTATTTACACCGGCCCCCCGACGTTGGTGACGACGACAATCGGAATGCCAGATACGGTGCCATACCAAGCTTACAGGGTAAGCCGTTCTTTCTCATTTCTTATCTGTGTTCATGTTCGTGTTGTTCAGTCAAAGAGACATACCCCGTCAAATTCCAACTCGCAGTTCACCCCAAATGTATCTCCTCCGCGTCTCCCTCCATCTTATCACAATGTCATATCTGGAAGGGAGAAGGATTCGGCGACAAACTATAGCTTCCTAAGCGGAAACGAGTCCCTAACTTCGCCAGCGCTTGAGGACAGCAAACTGCAACGCAATGGGCTGCCTACACCTCTGGACTCTACGTATAGTCATGATTACCCTGTCTCATCAATTCCCAGAAGATCTGATATTGAATTCTCGACCGTATCGAGCACACCTGTTGCTTCAACATCAAAATCCCCACATGTCGAATCCTGGCAGCCTGCACCGAACCACACCAAGAGAGCCTCTACATTCCGGCATGTACCACTCCGCAACGCTCGTGCCTTTACTCCATCCTCGCCCTTGGCCCCCCAACACCACATCCCCGCTCACTCCCGTAATGTATCTGTCTCCTCAATTAGTAACGAGACAAACAGCATCGCGCAATCACCTAGAAGGCCCACAGCCACCTGTGCGGATCCTGTTATACAATCCGTTGACTCACCTAACAGTGGAACTGCTCATCACTCGGCGGCGGCATCAGTTGACCTTGCTCTGTCGGCTGCTGATGCACCACTCACACGGCATGCTTTGGGACCCAACGCTGTACCCAATGCCACAACTTCAACTTCATCATCGACATTCGTTCCGCAGCGAACTTTGGCTCCCTATCGCCCCGGATTTCAACCGGGAGGTGTCCGCCGTCCTCTTACGGATGATTTCGTCGCTCTCCGGCAAGCGAAACAGGAGGGTGAAGGAGGACATGGGATAAGCAGAGCCGAAAAGCGGAAATTGGAAAGGAGACTTGAAAAATTAATTGCCATCCATTTTCCACTCCCCTCTGCCAGCACTGAGGAGACAACTACGAAAGAGAATGTGAAGGAAAGGCCTGGAGCTCCAATAGGCAGGTCAGAGGACCGAAGGGGTTCATCCTTCGTTGATTTTGACGTCAGAAGTATAACTATCCAGGATGCAGGTGGTTTGTGGAGAGGCATTTTTAGGAGTGATGATGCGACGACAATCAGAGGTTCGTTTTGGCCACCGATCTGTTCTGTCTTGTGCTGATATTATCTATTGAGTAGCTGCGGAGCAGAGGATAACACCATGGCAGGCTGATGCAGATGTCAGCAAATGCCCGTTATGTGGGTATGTTACAATGACATTCCGTTTCTACTATCTGAAGTTAACTCTCATACAGGGCTTCTTTCCATCCTCTGACCAACAGGAAACACCACTGTAGGCTCTGTGGTCAGATTATCTGCTCGCTTTCCCCAAAGCTACCTCAGCGGCCAACAACTTGCTCCTTATTATTTGTTGTCCATCCCGAGACGAGGAAAATCGAGGAAGTGGGTGAAGGCGTAGATTATGGAGTCAAGAGGCGGAGGGTCGAGAGTAATGATATTCAAATGTCCAAAAGGAAGGTTGAAGAGCATCCGGAAGACGACAAGTTTTTGAAAGGGATCAGGATATGTCGAACATGTCGGCCTGTACTATTGTGAGTTCCATTCTTGATTTATTTTGAAGGTATCTCTATGCGAGCTGACGAATTAGACATCAGCTACACCAACATGATATCACACATGTACCAACCTTTGTCAAGCTTTATGAGGTTGGTTGATAATTTCGAGTGGTCGTAGCCAGGCTTAGGTTTTGCTTCTGTCTAGGCGTTCGTCAGTCTTGAACATGAGATCGAGGAATATGTCCCGCAATTCCAAGAACTTATTCTTAGTCTAAAGTATGGCAAGCCTCTTCCACAGGGATACCATTTTATATTCGTCATTTCAGTCACAACAATCAACCAACCAAGGAAGCCTCCTCCATGCGAAAGCGGCTTATGGAGGCGTTTGCTCAGTATGACGTACTCGCAAAGCGAATACGAAAGCTTCCAAGTGGGCCGGGAAGTTCGCAAGATCGAGTGCAGATGGCCGTCATGACCCGCGCGAACCTGTTCTTACAGATGAACATGGTGCCCCTCCAGGTGAGTTTACCACGAAACACCATTTCTCTCTTAAGGAAGATGAACGCATGTCTCCAGTCATTATCAACGCCCACGCGAGATACCACAGTAACCTCGAATCTGACAGGTATAAACAACGACGCAGGCGAATTCGGTGGTCACGTTGATGCGGATTCAAAGGTAGCGCTGGCCTTGCAACCGCTACTTGAGCAAGAGGCATTATTGGAGTCGTTTATTGAGGAAGCACAAGCACAACGGAAGTTTGAGGACGTGAAGACGTTGAAGGTGAACCTTGTAGAGATCAGGGCAGAGATTGAAAAGATTTTCGCCGAGGTTCGACATAGGATTTGAAGGTATACATATTCGATGAGATAGGATACCTTTAGTGTGAGATGGACAAACAATTGCAGCGTGAGAAAACAAAGCTACGCCTCGTTGCACCGCGTCTCTTCCTTTCACTTCTCCCAATATCTACACTACAACTTGAGGAGTCTCCCAGATCTCACCCTCTACCAATCTCTTACAATGGCTACAACTAGACTTCATACCCATCATACCCTTCCTGCACCTGTTGTTCACGCAGGATTTTCTGTGTCTCAATCCAAGTCCCATGTTCTTGCTGGCGTTCAGGACGCGTACTGGAGCGATGACGAGGCTGTGAGTACATCTACACAATGGATAAGAAGCACTTCTGATGATCCCTTTTACGAAAACCAAATCTAAAACCTATATTCTTGAATACAATGGTTGAATGATCAGGAGGACGCTGAATGCCCTTTGTGTCTTGAAGAAATGGACATCTCGGATCTCAACTTTAAGCCTTGTATCTGCGGATATCAGGTTGACCCACTCATTCCCATAGTACGTAGAGTGATTGCTCATTTGTCACTTAGATTTGTCGTTTCTGCTGGCATCACATCAAAGAAAATCTTAATAAACGTTGCCCTGCCTGTAGGCGAATTTATACCGATGAGGCTATCGAGTTCAAACCCATCGCTACCCAAGAGTGAGTTTTCTCGCATCTTACGCGTTCTCAATTTGTGAAAACAAAATTCTGGCGAGAATAGTCACAAACGCCTCACTCAGCAGAAAAAGCAGAGGGAGCGTGAACGCAAAGAACTTGATACGTTGGGGAGACGCCATCTTGCCAACGTGCGCGTAGTGCAACGCAATATTGTTTACGTCGTTGGCATCGGCCCTAGATTTGCGAAGGAGGAGGTGTGTTATCCTTCGCTGACTAAGCGAAAGGGCTTATTCACCTTTTTCTTGTTTCAAGCTCATTCCGACCCTTCGTTCTAATGAATACTTTGGCCAGTATGGAAAGATAAATAAGATATTACTTGTCAAGCGGACTCCATCTGGAGGCGGAGCACCGGTAGTCGGACTCTATATCACCTATCATCGACGGGAAGATGCCGCACGCTGCATTGCTGCTGTAGACGGTACAGCATCGCCCGGTGGTGGTAGGGAGCCAATGCGTGCAAGCTACGGCACTACGAAGTACTGCATGACCTTTCTTCGTGGACTGACCTGTGGCGATCATGGTTGCATGAATTTGCATGAATGGGGTGACGAAAAGGATTGTTTTACGAAAGAGGATTTGACGACTTTGTACGTCCTTCGTTATATTGGTGTGATCGCTCCTAACAAGTGTGTTGTAGAAAACATACCATAAAGGCTACGGAGAGCAGATCAAGGAACGCTGCAGTAGCCCATAAGAAAGGCGATGACCAAGATGGTAATTTTTCAAACTGCCTCAGTCACCTGTTTTATTAACTTTTGTGTTCAAGGAGCGCTTCCTCGTGGGGCTGCATGGGGGCAGAAGACAAATGCTCAGCAGAGCACAAGTTCCAATTCCGCAAATACCCTTCGTCAAACTCGGCGTGGCGGAGTCGCGCGCCCAGCGCGTAACCCCATCGGTGGGTCCAGTATCGCTACAACAACTTATACTCGGGCGTCTGCTCAGGAGCGCAAAACAGTTTCTGCCACAAAGCCATCCTGTCAGGCATCCTCCTCGCGTCCTGTTACCCCCGCTCCGCCTGGTGCCTCACAACGAACGATATCTCCTACTGACACGAAGACTATGCACAAAAAAGAGCGAACTCAAACCCAACCACCATCTTCGCCCTGTCCTTCTATCCACCCTGATCCAGAGGAAGCATCAGGTTCACAAGCAGATGACGCAGTTCTGCCCCGTGTGAAGCAAGAATCTACGGATATTGCGACATCCCCTGTCCTGTCTGTGCCCACTCTGCCCTCAGGCTTTCCTACCGCTCCTCCAGGTCTCGCTGTCCCTCCCGGAGTCCCCCCTAGCCGTCCGCCCCGTGTTCAAACCGCCTCTCCACAAACACCTCTTCTCGCCTCTCAGTCTTCCTACCAAATGTCTACTGCTGCACGCGCTCTGCTTGATGACGTTAAAGCGAGGCGGGAATCGGCATTTTCCACCACAACGGGAGTTAGTCCCTTCCCGGACTTCGATAGGACGTTGCAAACCTTAAGTCGTGAGGACGGCGGGGGATTCAGCTTTAACTTAGACCCTACTCTTGCCGGCGATGATGTGGATCAGCCTCTCCCGGATTTCGAAGTAGAGGCAAATACGCCGTTCCACGGATCATACGTTGATGCATTTCCTGCTCTTAGGCCCTTTGGCCCATCTCCTACCGCATTCATGACTCCACCTGGATTACCATTTCCACCACCCACTAATCGCTCAATATATGATCCTCTGGCCATCCGACCTTTGCCAATTTCTGCTATCCAGAAACAACCTTCAGCATGTTCGCCAAGTTACATGGGCTCGTTTGATCCTTTCGCTGAAGCCAGCGAGGTATCCCAGGCAGTAGCAACTTCTGCCCATCAGCAATCCTTTTTAGATGATGATTCGAGTAGAAAAGTATCCCGGTTCGGCTTTGCCCGTGGACGACAAGCGGCGGCATCTACCCCTTCGCTGCTTCCTGTTTCCTCTCAGCTGAGCAACACCAATAGTGACAACCAGTCCTTTGGCAATTCGGTGGATGGGATGTTAGGAACACTTGCGCCATCCCATTGGTCAATTCATGACCAACAACCCAATGGGTTTCAGCAAAATTCAGCCGTCGAATTGCCCCTCTTGCAACATATACAAGCAGAGCCTACGTATCTACAACAGCAGACTCTATCGCAGGCTTTTGATCCCGGTCTGAGCGAAGCTCAACTTCGAGATTTTATTCAATCAAGTCGTGAGAAAATGACGTCTACAGTGCAAAACAATGCTGGTACGCCCTACGTATATTGCTGGTTATGTCCAGTACAAATGATACTGGTATCTAGAACAAGTGTTTTCTTCAGTCCCAACTGGTCGCTCTCCGTTTAATGACCCCGCAATTATGTCTGCTCGCTTTGTGCCTGCTCCTTCAGAAGCGGCCTATGGCAACTTATTGCACGGTCCACCGCCCGGTCTTTCATATCCCCATAGCTCCTCAAATGTTGTGAGGCCGGAAGATGCCGCCGATAATGCCCGAGTTGTCATGAATGATCATGGCTCAGCGCATGGTGAGCCCATTTTGTCTCTTTCTTAGGGGAGGGAGGTCAGTGTACCGAGTGCCGTGCTTATTCAGTGCGGAAAATCGTCTATCGGCATTGATGCATCCTCTGCTCTGCTCCTGTCGTCTTAATCCCCATACTCGAACTTTTCGATCGGCAACTCCCTAGAACACCAAGTATGAACGATGAAATCTCCCTCCCCTTGGGTATGGCGTCTACATCTACCTTAACGCTAATATTCCTTTCCTTTTGCTTGTTTGCTCGTGACCTAGGCTCAACCTTCGCCCCTTCCTTTTCTTCTTCCGATTTCCCTGCTTTGGTAGCCACTCCAGTGGATCCCAACTCTCGATCTCGCAACGAGTTGCTAAATACAGACGGTGCAAGCGTTCGTCAACTCCCCAACACTCAGGAAGAGACTGATCGCAGAGCCACGAAGAAAGCTGTCGATAGAACAGCTGAGCGGCAGAAACCTATTCATGAGCGGACAGTATCCAAAGGTGTAGAGCGAATGAGATCAGCACAATTGAAAGCGACAGGAAGGGAAAAGGTAGTGCCAGCATCAAATGGGCAAGCAAAGGTTGTAAAGGAGCTCGAAGTGGTTAGGACAGCGAAGGACAGCGCTGCAGCACCTGATGCTGTGAGCGGCCAGTCAAACCAGTCGACCCAGCCGCAGAAGGACGAGCCAACCCGAACTGAAAAGCAAAAGGGCTCGCAGGGCAAAAAGGTACCGTTCAAACAAACCGATAAGAAGCAAGTCGAGATTCCTTCAAATTCTGCGAAAGCTTCCGTTAGGCAGCCCTCCATACCCAAACCAGCTTCATCATTTGAACCTGCACCACAAGTTCCTCTCTTATCGAAAAAGCCGAAGAAGACTAAGCCCACTGCGAAACCAGTCAAAGTCTTGAAGGAAGACATGCCGTATGCTAGCGAAGTGATTCTTCCTGCTGTTTCTACTTCGGATGCATCTCTACCCCCCACTGACTCCAGCTCCGACAACTCTCGGTCACATTCCCTGGATCGAAATACGCCTACATCAGTTGAAGAACTTTTGGAGGATCTCGACATCTTTAATCCCGGAATGGATCTTCCCAATCATCCCTTCTTCGACATTCAGAAACTCAATCCTGCCGCGACAATGCCGCTAGAATATGGACCTCTAGTGCATGCTTTGTCTGCTCTCTCTGTTGGTGGAGGCTCCTTTGCTAACAACATGCCGTCTGGTTCTATCGACAATGCAGTATCATCCTTCCAACAACTATTGGAGACATTAACGCAGACAATTTCAGACCTCTTACGCTTGCTTCCTCGTACGACTTGGGATGATAGTTCTTCATTTGATGGAGTATTACGCGATATGCTCAAGGGTGATGACTTCCTTGACGATGCCGTCGATGAAGGGAATGGGAAAGAGGATGAAGTCGCTGCTCTGACATTGGCTTTGGAACGTCGAGCAAGGTGGATGGAAGTCCAACTGTCGAAGCTGGAGGAGTTGCATCGCGACATCAACACGGCTGCGGTTAGAGCCGTCCTTTCGTTCAACGACAATGGTTGGGACCGGTATGCGTTCTTACCACGCGTTGGAAACACTTTACGCCGTTTTGATACCATCAACGTAATTGAGGAGGGCGGGACGGTAAGGTCTTTGACCGCAGACGAACTGGAACAGAAGCTTGCTGTGGCAAAAGAAGCAACCATTTTCGCCGAAGCTGAAGTTCGGGAGGTTATGGAGAGAGTTCAGTCGATTAAACCCAGTGATGGTACATAAGCTGAATCCAGATGTTAACATATATACATGCTTCCCTTGATCTAAAGCCTTGACTAGTTACATTGGGCAAGATTTCTAGTGGAAGCTTCGCGCCGTTCTGGATACAGCTTGTTGGGGGGAAATTAAATTACAAGTAGAGCATCGACAATTACGGCTTCACCTTCCCAGGATTCATAAGATTCAGAGGGTCCACCGCTTGCTTAATGGTTCGCATTAATTCAACCGTACCTTCCCCGAGCTCATCAGCCAGATACTCCTTCTTCCCAATGCCTATTCCGTGCTCTCCCGTGCCTACAAATTTTAGTGAGTCGTACGCTTTGTCTGTAAAATATACCTACATGTCCCATCTAGTGCAAGTGCGCGATGCACCAGACGATGAACAGCATTGGTCACAGATTCCAGTTCTTCATCATTGTGAAACAAGATCAAAGCATGGAAATTTCCATCTCCTACATGTCCCACTATTGTACTCAGCAAGCCGGAGTCTGCAAGATCCCTCTTTGTTTCAAGGACAAGCTGGGGAAGACGTGACACCGGTACGCTGTCAAATAGAGCCTCTCTAGTGACGGTTGCAAAACAGGACGACAAATGGACAGTACCAAACATCTGTTGTCCAGCACCGTGCGCCGGGGTTTGCTGCTAAGGTCGAAGGGAGAGCATATTTGCGGTTCTGCCACAAATCCCGTGCTTCATCATCGGTGGCCGCAAATTCGAATCGGCTACTTCCATGCTTCTCGACGCTTGATCGAATGACTTGATACGTATTCTCGATTGAGATCGGATCCCCTTGAATCTTAAAAAAGAGGGTATCTTTTGTGGGGTAGGGTTGGTCAACAAAACCTGCGTTGTTGATAGCTCCCATCACTGTATTACATCTATGAGCCATGTTTATGGGCAGAAAAACGTGTTTATTGCTTACTGTTATCATCGAGGAGTTCGACACACTCTGTCCGACATTACTTTGTATCAAGAAAGTTTGGATGGTGACATACGGATATGTGGGCCATGTGGGGTGCTAAGGATCTCTTGTACGGCATTGACGGCGTGTTCGACGTCAGGAAATTGAGCCATAGCAACCTTAGTCGGGATCACGGGAGCAAGCCGCAGAGTTGCTATGTGTTAAAGGAATGTTAACATCCGAAAGAAACAAAGATTTCCCACCTTACCTTCAGTGACAATACCTAATGTTCCTTCCGCACCAATAAACAATTTGGTGATGTCAAAACCGGCCGCTGATTTTCTTGCTCTCCTGCGTGTCTTGATGACTTCTCCATTCGGAAGGACAGCTGTCTGAGGGCACAGTTATTGCTATTGTTCAAACTCAGTCTGAGCAGGCACCGACAATATTCAGAAACCATTCAGCTCTCGCCGTTCCGTATCGTACCGCGTTTGCTGTGTGGAAAGCTCTGATTAAGGGAAATTGAATGATTGTAGGTAGTTTGAAGTTGACTCACTGCCACTACATCCTGTACCTATCATACCACCAATCGTCTTGCAACAAGCACCTCAGAGCGGAAGGTGGATCGCACAAACCAGAAAGGGCTTACAGCGCCTGGTCCTGGATCCAACTTTTAGAAAAAAGAAGTGAGTGAGTGTGTCTTCCAGAACAAGCAAAACATGAGTCTTACAGGAAAGAACAGCGGAATCCCTTTATCCTTGAGTACTTCATTGATGTCTTCCCAGCGGGCCCCTGATTGACATCTCAGGTCGCAGTCGGCCTCTAATTATATCTGGTTTGTTGTCTGGACAAACATCGAATCAACTAAAGGGCTGCCCACCGTTGATTTCAAGAATTTGATCCATGCCAGACATGTCTAAGCAAATGCTACCTGATGGATACTGGCGAGGTTTGAGCAGATGGCGCAAAGAAGTACTAATAGGTGGTACCCCTGATGTATGGCCTTCAAGACTCGTGGCGCCGCTATAAACAGTGATAGGTAGCTTGAATTTACGCGAAATATTAACAATCTTGACAACATCCTCAGTCCGCTTGGGTCGAACCTTAATGAAATGAGTGAGGTGAACGCGCTGCAGGAAAGAAGGTGGACATTACAACTACGGAATGCGGAGATGCTGGGTGATACGAATTCTCAGAGAAACCGTAAGTCCTTAAGGCATTCGGATCCGTAGTAACCGCGTCTATGCCAGGAAATGCTTCACTCAGCTCGTTGATGGCGAGTCGTACTTCCCTTTGTGATGCATAATACGACTGTTGCTCTTGAGAAATAGATCCTGGCTTGAAGCCCTTTCAGCAATCAGTTAACACTGCAAAGTTACTCCAGGACCATACGTACAAACATATACGAATCAATAACCCCAGTCAACCCCGCAATGCAAACACCATAGAAAGCTGACTGCAGGAGGATCCGCATTTGGAGAGAGCCTGAGAAATTGTTGGACCATGGAGAGTAATGGGCTAAGTTGAGTGACGCTCGGCTGGTTGACGACTGAGACTGGCTAGCAAACCCTCGCCAAGACGGCGGTAGCGACCGAAAAGCGACAGGAGTCCTTACACGAAAGATCCAAGGCCTACTTCGAGAAGTGGACTTCGGACTGGAGAAGTTGAACATTTGCTACTATACTTCAAATGGTTGGAGGCTAGATAGACGTTTGTGACCAAAAGTTGAATTCCGACTCATACTTAACTACGGTCCTGCTAATACCTGGCTAATACAGTCCTGCTAATACAGTCCCATAATAGTTACGCCGATAGCTTGATTCCCTAAATTGCATTTCGCAGTATATAATACTTAGGATCAAGTTGGCCAATATTTCAAGTCAGTTACGAGTCCGCCAAACATTGAGGCGTTCAATTGTCCCTTATAAGGTAATTTTGCACTACACCATCCACCACAAATTAGTCTCCCGCTACTGCTCAGCGGTACCCTGTTTCTCGCTAATGCCACAGAAATCTTCTGAAACATTGGTGGAGGAGCGGCTTGCATTGCTGAAGTGAGCCCCTTCTATAATACTCACCAGGACTGATCAAACTTTGGTTTAGAGAAATAAAAGAACGCCGGAATGTATTGCTTCGCCACATGTACCATCTGATACGGCATGGAAGGAGCGTAGGATCTGTACTCACGCAGGAAGACGACGAAGGAGATATCCATGCCTTTCTGCGAACATTCGAACTAAACAAAGAGAGGTATGCTTGATCCACGACATTCACTTGTTCTTCAACTCGTCTACCTTATGCAGCGTAGAGTCTGGCAGCATTCTTCGCCTCAGCGAGGGCGAATCATTTACTTCTGAGGATCCTGGAGTTGCCCTATCTAAGGGGAAACCTCCCATTCTCCGGCGTACAACCCGTAACCGTTTACGGTCACAGGAGTCCAAGTTAACTCAACCCTTACTCAGTGCTGCAGCAGACGAGCGTGCTGAATCGGTGCAGATCGCCGAGAGAACCACTGTTCAGCCTCTTTCAAGATATCATGAAGATTTTGATGAAGGGCCGGATGAACTCGACCTCCTTGGGTCTACTTCGACCTCTATACTTTCTACGCAGTTCCCTAGGGTGGTAAACATCATTGATTCTAAGGCGATGGTGACCACACAAGAAAAATTAGGCGTATCACCCGAAGCAGATGCGAGGGATTCCGATGGCCAGGATGGAGCTGTGAAACGTGACCTTGGTCTGGAGGCGGGCAAAGATGAGGACTCAAAAGAACTTAGTGGAGATGGTCGAGTCGAGGAACGGCTGCTGGAGTCCCCCATCACAATCGATGTGGATGCTAAGCTGCCAACACTACTGTCATCGATACCAGGCTCTATCGTGCCACCAAACGGTGCAGGCCTTGTCATTGAAGGAGACAGAAGTGAAATTTCTCAACAAATCTGCACTATGGACTCTCCCATGTTCATAGAACAGGAGGGACGATTCATTTCGAGTGGCGAGTGTGGAGCAGGCTCTCAATATCAGCAAGCTCCAGAATCGTCCACCGAAGCTATTCCCACGGCCGACACCCCACTGTCTTCTGACAGCTACAGATGGTCGCTCAAGTCGCTTCGATCCCAACCCGATCCTACCCTAACTGTGTTGTCCCCTGCGCGGCGGCCGATAATTAACCTAGCCTCAAGTTCTTATGTAGCGTCAGAACCACGTTTTAATCTAGAGGGAACTTTGCCACATCCCCCACTGCCACAACCACCTATGTCGCCTGTGCAGTCTCGACATCAATTCGAGCGCGAATATGCTCTCCCCTCGCTCAAACTACTTCCTCTTGAGTACAGCCGAAAGGTGAAGTCCACAAAACTGCAACGAAAACGCGAGAAAGGGCGGGAGAAGCATGAGGGGAGAAGAGATAAAGATGGCACGAGGGACGACTGGTATCCGTTAGGCTTGAACAGATGGGCTGCTACAGTAAGCGCAAATCCCGTCTGGAAAAGAGTTTCCCGGGCTTCCAAATGCCTCAGTACTCGAGAATGGGCCGTAGGTGCATTTAACAATGCCTGTAAATTTAGGTTTAACACTTGGTAGGTTGCCATGTCTGAGTTGCGGTTGATTCGGGCGCTTGACCGCATTGAAGGATTAAAGCTAGAGGGTAGGTGGAGCTTCAGACAGCCTAAGAAGCAGAGAGGTGTAGGGGGTCTGACTAAAACTCATTCGGACTACCTTATGGACGAAATGGTAAGTCCAAATTTATCTTTATCATGCAATCCCTCATACATGACAGAAATGGATGCGAGCCGACTTTCGCGAAGAACGCAAATGGAAGATGGCCCTAGCATTCAATTTAGCTACTGCTGTACTTGAATGGCATGCTGCTGGAAATTGGGCAAACAGAATGGAGAAGGGGATCTGTGTTACCAGGAAACTGTTACGGTTCCAAGATGATGATCCTGAGATAGGGGAATTTGTTGAAGAGCAGGTCAAGCTAGAGACAGAGGAACTTGTCCAACTCGAGCAACCCAAGACATCATTACTGGAAGTTGATTATGGTTCTGACGACGACGACGACGACGAGTCTGTTGTGGAACAGCAAAACGTTCTTGACACCCTTGAGCCCGCGGTCTTGATCCAGGATGCTCTTGCCACCATGCAGGACGACGGAAATTGGACTGCCGTACAGGATGTTCAACCAAAGGCAGAAGGCATAGAAGACTCTGTCTTCGTAGGTGATGGCAGCACTCTGATAGAAAAACGAGACATGATGGACTTAGATGGGACAGCTGCAGATGTCCCCAAGCTAAAAGCGACTTCAAGCGACCCCACCCTTGGTTCCAACTCAGCCTGTAAGAACAGTGATGTCGAGCTTTCTGCAGCACAGACAAAACTGTCGTCGAAGACTAACATTTATGCCTCTTTACGGGATCGCATTGCTTATTCGAGTGACGACAAAGTTTTATTTGGGCCGGAAGATTTTTATAATCTCACAGATGATGTCCTCCTTCCCCCGTCTGATCTGTCGACGATTTTCCCCGATCTTCAGCCCCTCGATTTATTTGATGTTCCATTGACCGTCGTACCCGGTACGAACGAAGGAAAGAAACGGTCTGAAAAAAGATCAGAACGCGATGACCCAACCAGGCGATCAGAAGATACTACGTATACAAAACTTTTCCCTAGTGGAGAGTTTATGTACTCTAAGCCAACGTTGTTAGGACCTCTCCATCCTTCAAAGTATTTCAAGGATAGTCGGTGGGTGATGGGAGAAAATGCTGTGTTTCCCGATTCAGACTGCTCGGCGAGAATATCAGACAATACTCTGAGTGGTGAGCGTTTTTCAATTACAACTTACATGATTTACTAAAATTACTTGGCAGAATTGTTTGATAGCCGATCTAGTAATTCACCCGCATCTGTCATGGCTCTGCAACTGCAAGCTGCGTTATTGAAAGAAAAGGATCCACGCAAGCGGGGCGCTGATCATCTTTGGAGTCCAAGTGATGACGCCCTTCTGAAATCCTTCATTGACAAGTACCCTAACAATTGGTCGTTGATATCAGAATGCTTCAACGCGTCTCGCCATACCATATCGATCGATAGGCGGACACCTCGTGATTGTTTGGAGCGCTGGAAAGAGAAATGGGGTCCTGAGATTCGGCAGCGTCCTACAGACAGCTCCATGGTGGCAGAGGCCCCTGCTTCAAGTCAAATGACCACTCGGGGTGTCAAGCGACTAGCTAGTGCAAGTATTTCTACTCCAAGTACAATGGGTGTGGCCCCAGGCAGTGAGCCAAGGAAACGCAGGCGTCACATGTTGGTTCAGGAGTCAATTCGAAAGGCAGCAAAAAAACGGGCGGAGTCGGCACAGAAAGCAATCGGTAATGGAATGTCTCTTTGCTGTGTAAATCTATTGACAGGTCGACAGCTAATCAACGCAAGCCTTCGGCTGTGCACGAGACACATGCTCAGTACAGTAAAATGCCCAAACATACCCCTGCTGAGCTTAGTCGTATGAAAGCGGAGAAAGAAGCCCGTGATTTGCAAGAGCTCCAGATGGCACGAAG
Source organism: Tricholoma saponaceum (assembly GCA_003313625.1). Lineage (NCBI taxonomy): Eukaryota > Fungi > Basidiomycota > Agaricomycetes > Agaricales > Tricholomataceae > Tricholoma > Tricholoma saponaceum. Next base: position 34,130 of record QLOJ01000603.1, read on the forward strand.
GCGGCAACAAGAAGAGCTTAATCGTCAAACCACTCATCGCATGAACGTGCCGGTTGGTTCTTCGTTGTCCTCTGATTCGCTGGCGAAAGTCATCCTTATATCTAGGAACAGCAACAGGTAGCTCAGCAACAGTTAGCTATGACTGTAGCTCAGCGAGCCAATGGGGGTATTTCACAGACCCAGGTGGTGCCACAGATAAGGAGTCAAGTCAACATTTCACAGCAACAACGGATCGGGACCCCTTCCATGCCTGTAGGTAATGCGCGAGTGTCGCCGCAACAATTTCTGCAGGCACAACAACAGGCTCAGCAACTGCGTACTGCCCACCATCTGACGCAAAATCAAGCTCAGAACAATGCAGGCGGCACTGGACCTGGACCCACAAATAACGCACACTTATCGACACCTCATGGCACAAGAGACATCACATCGTCTCCAGCACATGTTTCTCCGCCTCATGGATCCACTGTTATGTCGAACGTTGTGAATTCACCTCGGCCACCTTCTGCTCAAGCTCAAGCTCAAGCTCTGCTCCAAGTCCAAGTGCCTGGGAATACTGCTGCTCGTCCTGTGACCCTGGCTAATTATTATCTGTCGAATATGACTTCAGAGCAAATACAGACTGCACTGCGACTCCAGATGCAGGTCAGCTCTTTTATTGACGGGGAACGTTGAACATCTGACATAATGTAAATATATCAATAGCACCTACAGCAAACGCCTCCAACGCCTCCAAACGGTTTTTCGTAGTTTTATAATTAATTTGATTCCGAGGCTGTACTGTATGTATAAACTATAAAAAGGAAATGATGGAATTCGATACATTGTTTGTTATGGGGAATTTAGTCTCAGCCATAGCAACCGACATTCTCGTCCCTGTGTCAATTCTTGCACCTTGCTCTCCTTTCTTTCTTTCAATTTCCCGATATCATCATTGTACTCGTCCAAGTCTTCTGTGAGTTTCAGGTACTCACCCTTTTTTTTCTCTTTTTTTCCCTCTATCAGTCTGGTATTACAAAAATATTTTACTGATTTTATTTTGTCCTGAAGACTGCATCCGCGCCCCTCATCATGTCTGCCAACGAGCAGCGTAACACTGATTATGATCCTCTGCCATTGACACACGACGAGACGTTTAGCCACGGTCTCTACAATGCTCCGCCCTCACCAGACCCCCACATATCTGCATTCCATACACCTCAATATAACCCAAGCGAACTCGGTGTAGATTCATCTTCTATCCCCCTAGGTGCTGCACCACCACGTTTCCTAGGAGCCGCTCTCTACGACGATCCGGGAGCTCCTCGTATCCGTGATTCCTACGCCTCATCACACAACACAATACACTCTGGAGGCAATGGATCAGAATACACCGGGTCTGTCTACGCACTCAATGATACTCTCGGCGCGACACCCCTTACACATGGACCTTATTCCGGAGCTTATCGTGATGACCCCCATGATAGTTTTGTTGGCGATGAAGGTGGTCATCCCATGTCACCAATAGGGCAACACAGGTTCTTAGCAGAAAAGCATTCTGTTTATGCTGCCCCGCGCACCAAGTCAAAACGCAAGATCATTATCTTAGCCTCGCTCGCCGCTCTTATTCTACTGCTACTGGCTGTGCTCATCCCTGTTTATTTTCTTGTCATACGGCCAAAAAGCAACACCAATTTGGCTGCAGATCCGGCTCATCCTACTCAGACGGGAAAAAACGGTAAACCTTCAGTTGCCGCCGTCGTGACGGGTGGTGACGGATCCATTGTCACTACTGACGATGGCAGTACATTCACCTACCATAATTCTTTTGGCGGTTATTGGTACTGGGACGAGAACGACCCCTTCAACAACGGAGCAAAGGCACAATCTTGGTCCCCTGCATTGAACGAGACCTTTAGCTATGGCACCGATAAGATTAGAGGGTTAGTATCGTTCCTTGGTTCATCCTCCTTGACATCTTTAACTCGTGTATTCCCCAACGCAGGGTCAATCTTGGTGGCTGGTTAAACACCGAACCTGTAAATATTTTTTATGTATCAGTTTCATCATCTAATTTTCTCTCGTCTCACAGTTCATGAAAGTATTCCATTCACTGTCGTGAGGAAATGATTATATTTACACTGTCTTGTTGAACAGTTCACCCGCTCTTTTTGAACGTTATATAAACAACTCGCCCCCCGCAGTCGATGAATGGACATTGACTCAGGCGATGGCTGCCGATTCTGCTAATGGTGGCCTGAAGCAACTGGAAGATCATTATAACACCTTCATTGTGCGTCTCCATTGCATTCCCGATCTTTGTCGAATAATGCTGTTGAGTAGACTGAGAAAGATTTTGCGGAGATTGCTAGCGCTGGTTTGAATTATGTCCGAATTCCTCTTGGATACTGGGCAATAGAGACTCGCTCAGGCGAGCCTTTCCTCGCAAAAACGTCGTGGACGTGAGTTATCCTCCGACTTTCTGGTACATTTCCTAACCCATCGATAATGACAAGGTATCTTTTGAAAGCTATTAAATGGGCACGTAAATATGGTCTGCGCATAAATCTCGACTTACATGCTGTTCCTGGAAGCCAAAATGGATGGAATCACTCCGGACGGCTGGGATCAATCAATTTCCTGAATGGTCCAATGGGTTTCGCGAATGCTCAACGCACCCTTGATTACATCCGTATCATTGCAGAATTCATTTCGCAGCCACAATATAAAGATGTGGTGACTATGTTCGGAATTCTGAACGAGCCGCAGATACCCGTTTTTGGCCAGGATGCACTATCCCGATTGTGAGTCAACCCTGTGCGGCTTGTATTTACCGCTGACATCTGTGTTCCTAGTTATTTGGAGGCATACAACATCGTACGCACCGCCGGTGGTGTTGGACAGGGCAATGGTCCTTTCATTTCTCTACATGATGGATTTGGGAGCAGAAGCGATTGGATCAACGTTTTCCCTAATGCTGATCGCTTAGCCCTTGACACACATCCCTACCTCTGTTTTGGAGGGCAGTCCAATGCTGCTATGTCTACGTACGCCCAGACACCTTGTAAAGCCTGGGGTGGTAGTGTCAATGCTTCCATGGGTGCCTTTGGCTTAACTGGTGCTGGAGAATTCAGTAATGCAGTTACGGATTGCGGGTTGTGGGTGAATGGTGTGAATTTGGGTGTCCGGTACGAGGGCACGTATCAGGGCACTTGGCCTCGAGTAGGAAGCTGTACGCAGTGGACAGATTGGCAAAACTATGATGCTGGCATGAAAAATGACATCAAAAACTTTGCATTGGCTAGTATGGATGCACTCCAGGTATGCTGAACATCTTATCTCTTCGGAATTTCGAGACTCAAGTCCTGGTCTTAGGATTATTTCTTTTGGACGTGGAAAGTTGGAAACTCAAGTGTGACAGGTAAAGTTGAATCACCAGCCTGGTCGTATCAACTTGGCCTCGAGAATGGATGGATGCCCAAAGACCCTCGAGATGCAATGGGTGTTTGTGGATACTCGAATCCGTGGAACCCGCCCCTTCAAGCTTGGCAAACAGGTGGTGCAGGTGCAGGAAATATCCCTGTCACTGTCAGTGCTTCCCTTGCCTGGCCCCCTCCTATTATAAGCAATGGTGGTGCTATTTCCGTTCTTCCGTCCTATACACCCACTGGCTCTCTGCAGACTCTCCCAGGACCAACATTCACCCCTGCGTCGACTGCTTCTACGACTATTCATGTTGGTGATGGATGGGCAAATAAAGGGGACACTGCAGGAATGATGGTCCAGATCCCTTCCTGTAGTTATCTTGATCCGTGGGTAGGTCCAACAACTCCACCCTCACCTTTGTGTGCTGGTGCACCGCAAATCACTCCTGCCCCTACCCCATAGCACTCGTTTGATCACTGTTGCGCATCCTTTTGGTTTCTTTTCTGATCTTAGGTGGCTCTGGCATTTGCCATTGTTGTTGCATGGACTTCAGGACTAATTTAGCACTCCACACTCTTTGACTATGACTACCCATTATGGCATACACCTACAGATGTACTTTAATGCAGGCATCGATTAGCTAGGGCCGTTACTAACAAGGATTGGATATTATTTGCAGATATAGGATCAATGCTCTCCAGATGTAGTAGCGTACCGATCCTCGAGATCTTCTTGCCCTCCATAGCCTCCTTCGAAGTCCCGCTCTGGGCCAGGATTAAGAGGCGATGAATTGGAGTCCCCTTTCAATTTATTCTTCATCTCATAGCGAATGGCAGCGAGCTGAGCCTGCTCCTGAAATTAATGAGGTAGAGCAGTTAAACCTGGTATCTTGGCTGGCATATATACCTTCCGATATGCATGCTGCGACTCTTCTGATTGTTCTTTGTTTTTCCAAGTCTTGTCCTATTATCATGAAGCAAGTTTGTAGAAAGAATGAGTGCTGAGGTTGAAGGAAGCAGACCTGTGCCGTAGTTCCAGACGACATATCAAGTTGTTCCGAAACTTCAAGTTTTTGGCATCGAGCCAAGACATGGGTGGGACACGTGACGGACGCGAGTGACCAAATATGTGCATATAACACGATACCAGTCACGGTCACGGTCCCGTTGACGAAAACGACCATGTCTTGGCAAGTCAAACGGACGTACAAGTCGCGTCAGTGTAGAAATCTTACCCCCTCGTCCCTTCCACAACCGTCCGTAGCTCTGGGCCAGAAGAGAACCATTGAGGAGAATATACCTCTCTCCCTTACCACTAACCTACCCCCAGTCAAACGGGCAAAGATATCAGACAAGGGCAATTCATTTACAGACAAGGAAAAAAGACCAAGAACTCTCACTCAGCTCCACTTTTCCATAGACCAAACTATCCTGCGGACGTGCTCTCACTGCGGCCTGACCTACACTAAAGGTGCCCCAGATGATGAAGCTCTCCATCGAGCCCATTGTGCCAGAGTCCAAAAAGGAATGGAATGGGGGAGAGAGGAGGAGAGAGAAACGTTGAAATATGGCGTAGTGGAGGTACATCGAGGGGTCAAGTTGAAGGACGGGAGAAAAGGGAGAATCGTCTCCTTTCGCGCAGATGTCGGCGGGAAAATTGGGTCCAAAGTGTGTAACGCTAGCTATGCAATGCTACAAATTAAATATTAATCATAACCCTCTAGTTGAGTATCCTACTCGACACTGTCAACCTGGCCTTGTCCTCCCCACCACTCACATCGTCAACCCTTCATGCATCCAAAGCATACCTCTTTCTTCTATCCCCGACAACGAGCAATACTGCTCGCGAGAAGATAGCGGGCTGCCTCGTTGCGCAACGAATCTCGACCGCAATGGCTATCGCTTCCTCCGAAAGTAACCTTAGCTTTCAGGCACACTCTCCAGAACAAGCTACCTCGACGGCGGCTTTGATGCCCGTAGACGTAAGCACGGGTCTGTTCTGCCATCCGACGCCTCTCCCTACACCCCTCGGAATACCACGTATCTTTGTGTCTTCATCCCATCGGCGACAAGGGATCGCCAGCAAACTACTTTCTGCTGCGGCTGAAACGTTCATTCACGGATGTCGGTTAGATCCACTGAAAGGTCATGTGGCATTCACACAACCAACCGGGGACGGCAGTGCTGTCATGCAACGGTGGGGGGGAGGCAATGTCCGGATTTATGAAGAATGAGATGGGAGTGATGCTTCATATGTCAGACGAATATAATATATATAGTAGCTAAAGCCTAGCATGGGGTGGCCGAGCTATCAGAAAACGTCCCTGTCGGAGAACCAGATGACTGCAAAGGGACGACCAAAAGAGATCATAGCACAAGCCAAAACAAAACATAAGACGATAATCAGAAAAAAATCTCGTGCTGTGGAGGTTCAATTGAGAATTTAACCCACAAGGACTGTGTTACGAAACCTCACAGATGGGAATTCGCCTGAGGTCTTCGCCATTTGATTCCGTCTTCATAAGTCGTACCAGAAGTTGACAGACGCCTTGCGGACGCCCGATGGTAAGCACGATAAACACCTAGGCCAAGGTACTTCGACGAGGTCGAGAGTAAAACCTGATATACTATAAAGGCCTGTTGACTGATATAATGAAGGGCACGTTTCAATCGTCACTGGAGGACACGATTGGCACAATGTCCGTTGCCGAGAACCGATATGCCATATATAGGGCTATTTGCGCACTTTAGGTTTAGTTCCTCAAGCTCGGTGTACAGATCTCGAACTACTTCTTTCAACTGGCCAAAGCTTGCATACTTAATCTGTCGTTATCCTCCTCAAATTTCGAACAAGTATGTGTGTTGGAGGCAGCTGCTCAGGTAACCCAACCTATTACCAGAAGAGCTATACAACGACTTCGTTGGGATCTTCACACAACGTCGAAAGAAATAACTTCAGATCTTTCTGCTCAATCTCCAAAACGCTAGCATCGAAAGACGAGTGACGCGTAACTGTGTTACAGGTCTCTTTAGCGCGAAGAAAGGCGAGGCCAAATTCGCTGAAGGAGACGTAGCATTAGTTTAAAGATGATGTTTTCGAGCAAATAACTCTTACTTTCTTCGCACATCGCCGAAATCCAATGCAGCCGTGACACCAACAACCATGTATGTGTTCACGCTCTCTTTAAGACACGCGACGACAAAAGGCAGACTCTTACGTCTGCTTTCGGCGGTGACGTGTTGACCTGACACATGATCCCTCAAGGCGTCTACGAGCCAAAGAGCCAACCGTGAAAGCACCCCAGGATGCGCGAAGAGTGCGAGATCGGGGCCTTGTGATAGCACAACGACACGGTGGTTTTTCATCGTTCGAATATCTTGCTTGTCAATGATAGAGGTCCCTTGGCGGATGATAGCTCGGTGTAGAGACATAGAGAGCTTAAGAGCCTCACGCAAAGAGCCGATGCTGTGGAAACGTCACTTGCTGAGTAACATGTAAGGTCGTGGAGAGACTCACTCGTCGAGCGCGTCAAACGCTGCCCAGAAATTCTTTACCCACCACGACTCCTGCTTCGTCTCCAATCCGTCTCTAGTCATTCCTTCGGCATCTTTCTCCACTCCTGCGCCATTTGTGGCATTTCCAGGGACATCGTTTGTAGCAAATACAGGCTCCTTCCTATCGTCTCCTCTTCTGCTCGTAACAACGCGAGCTGAGCTCACCTCCCAAATCCTTCCACTACCGAACCACTCTCCGCCATTTCGGGCGCCTTCAACCTCCACTTCCATTCTGACACCACCTGCAACATCTAGCAAAGCGCTGATACCTTCCACCGCATCAGCTGCAGAAAGGGGCTGCGACCGATAGCCGTAACAGCGCATGAAAGACGGGTATGAGAGTTCTACGAGGCCGTACTCTGGCGCAACATCATTAAGCTTCGCCAATAGCACATTCTTAAGGTCCATGTCCATATGAGGGTATGGTTGTTGAGTTTGAAGAATGGAAAAACTGCAAGGGGCTTAAGTATAGGTTATACAGAGCGGACGTAAAGATCGTTCACCCCATCTTGGCCAGCAAGCCTGTCAATCTTTTGCGACCTCTTTCCTTCCATATTCCCAGTTTGCTGGCAACGTAACTAGAATGATACATGGCATCATAAAGCGTCCAATGTCGGAATAGCATGAACCGCAATTCATCAGTTGTACGCACGCTCGTATCATCTGGGTTGAGAGATATCAACGAGCTGGCGCTATCGTTGGGTGGTGGAGGGTTGAGGCGAAAAACCTCGTCATAGTACACAGAATGGTAAGTTTCGTATTCTTCGCGAGATATGCGGGAAGTGTGATATTGGTATGTAAGGCCCAAAATTGCAAACCTAAACGACATCGATGAATCGATAAATAATAAAGCAGTGAATTCACGTACCACAGCAGGTCATTATCCACCCGTTCGAGAACCGTGGCGAGGATATATACGGTACCCGCCGCACTTTGTCTATGATACGTACCACTCTCATAATGCTTTGCGATTCGAGCGAGATGTCGCTCGCGTTCGTCGCCCGACATTCTATGTGGTCGCTGGATTTAATGTCATCAAAAATGGGAAGAAGAAGAAAAGAAAGACATACATTTCGGTCAATCCTCCGTCGTTTAGTAGGATTCCTATCACCGTCACCTACCAACCGACGCTTATCCGAGACCCCGCCTTGCTCATACCCTTCGTCGTCATCGTTATCATCATCATCGTTGTTGAGATTGCTTGTCTCGATGTCGTCTTCTTCCGACTCCGATTCAGACAGTTCATCATCTGAGCGCAGTCGAGGTTCGTACTGCGGAATCGATGGGCAAAGTCAAATTTAATTGGTAGATTACACACCTGAAGAGCTTCCCAAGCTTTCTGCTCTTCCTGTAATTTATCGGCTTCCCCGTCGTCCCATATGATGAACCTTTCTCCAATATCACCTCCCAAGAACAGACTTGACAGGTTGTATGGGCGCATAGAATCGATGACATGTAGGGTCAGGTCTGTTGTAATATCGCCGAACCATTCTGTATCCGATGTAAGCTCTAGGACTGCACCCATGTTAAGAAGAATGAGGGTGTGGAGCTACATAAAAACGATCAGCAAGAACATGAGATACAGCTGTACTTGCACAACCTCCATGCAATTCGTGAGATCATCTCTGATTCTCTCTAGTTCATCGAATCCTGATACAGGTTTAATGCGGTGTATGACATCGTCCTGGTTGAATAGATCGCTAAGCATGCGAGCCGCACAAACGGCATCCGCATCTGGGGCGACGAGGATAAGGACTGAGGATGCAGAGGTGAGAGGGGATGATCTGAAGTCAGCAAGGATTTTTGAGTAGGCTTCAGCGTAAGATGGCCTTCCGGTGTCAGCAGAGTGTGGTGGAGAAAGATATACCATTGTCGTATTTATATATAATGGAAGTAGTTATATACCCACTTGTATAATATACAACTATGTACATCACTCCCAATGCCAAAATCCAAGCACCCCACCACTTTCCACATCATGTTCAGCTATAAATCGAACAAAGCATGATTCTATCCTTACCTTCCAGCTCCAGAATGATGCGAAAAATAATCAAAGTCAATGTTGACTATAAGCCCTACATTATTTTTGTGGTATTCACGCTTGAGGTGAAAATACATACCAGCTAAAGCAAGTGTGAGCTACAAACAAATCGTTAGCATTCTTCGTCATATACCTAGTGAACATCGTACGGCGCGTTCGTCATACGTCAGCTTACGGATTAACCGCGATTTCATCTCATCTTCAGTGTACGACTCCGGAGGTCCAAAACGAACGGAGTATTGTCCTAGCATTTGAAATATCAGATATTTTGCGGACGTCGAGTTTTAAGGAGAGGCACCTGTATCAGTAAAGATCTATAGGATGATTCAGTGATGGAACAGACAAAGCTACGAGTTACACATATACCTCTCGTCCAAACCCTCGAAAAGCTCGATCAATCCATCCAATTTCATTCCCATGGCCATCAAGCAATCGAAAATGCCACGCTAAGAACTCCGAATCTACTTTTGCAAATTGGAAGAAAGTGTAAGGTTCTGGTTCTGGCTGCCGTCCTGAGGCTGTCGAAACAATGCGTCTGTGACCCTGCCTGCTCCAAATCAGTTGACTTGCTATTTTGTATACGGAAGATCAAACAAACTGTATGAAAAGATCGTAACGCCGTCGCCATGGGTGCCACACCTGTTTGACTTCTGCAAAAGTGTCAAGGATGGGCTCTCCGCCGTACTCCGTGCCAGCCTGAAGACGCTGGACATACATCCTAGAATTTATCCAGGCAAACGGCCTGCGAATCTGTCGTGTCACGATGAGTCCATTATACCAATGAGAGTGGTTGTGATACATGCCCACATGATGGGTGACCCTTCCACATCCATAATAACAGCTTTGAATGGTCGATGTGTAGCAAAAGCCTGACGAGCTAGAACAGCCAGGAAACCTTTCGGTTCCTCAGCTATGTAACCGAGAGGCTGACCAGCTTTACTGCCTACATGTTGAAATATTGTTCGTCAGACATGACCACATAAATTACCTAAATAACACGAACTGATGGAGTACTTATTAGACTGCTCAAAGCCTACAAATATATTGAGCATTTCAATCTGTCTAGCATCAGATAGTGAGTACTATGCATTCGGGACATCCACCAAGGAAAATACCTTTCGATGACGAGTGTGTCATTCTCAAGAAGTCTCCTCAAACGTTCGGCAGCGTTGCTAGCTGGGGGACGTTTACTCGTATTCCACAGTTGGGATGTTTCTTCCGATGGGATTTGTTCACTAGGAATGGTATCCAAATATTGAGGCAGCGACAATGGTGTTCGTGTACGCGCTCGTGAAACTCCGGGCCTAGTACGGGTTGGGAAGCGAGAAAGAGCATATGTACGACAACGAGACGGTGCGAAAGGGAAACATGCAACGTGCTTGAAGATACGTGTAAGTCTGTGTAAATGATAGTAAGAGAACATATGAATTACTATTACTATTAGTAGTGTGTGATGATCGACGCTTTGACTGTTACATACATCAGGAAAACGAGTGAAAAATGAGAAAGGCTTATCAATTATTATCTGCGATGTATTTAGTAAATGAA